>CAJQTU010000081.1:0-208217 GCA_906901685.1 Desoria tigrina
CTAAACTAGCAAGGAGTCGACAGCTAGGTGATCAGGAAAATCCAAAATTATCGGTAATTATTTTTTAATTCGGTACCAATTTCATGTTTAAAATCAATCAAGTTGCACAAAAACGGAAAACGGTATTCAAGATTTTGGGTATTTATTTAAGGAATCGAAGATTCAGGCGAGGTGGCAAATATTTGCTTCCTTCCACACTTTCTGTATTTAATATTTCACTTGTATGGGCACTTGAGCATGGATAAGTAGTGTTTTATCATCCTAATATCTCTAAATTACAATAAATCCTTTTATTCCTCTAATTTTGGTTTTTTTCTTTTGAATTTTTATTTGCTAATTTTTAATACGTTGAGATTTTTGAAACCACAGAAAATGGTAGATTTTGGTATAAAAATCATCTTTTCATTTGAACTGAACTAGAGTTAGAATTAGACGAGCATTTTAAGACATTTTTGGTGGGGGTTGTCATGCATTATTAGGGGGGAGGGGGCTACAAAATAAATCTATGAAATCCAAGGTCAAAGGGTGTAAAGCGTTGTAGAAGGGATGCGGATTGCGGATGAGGTGTCATTCATTCCTCCACTCTCATAGTAGTGTGGAGTTCATTGCGTTTCTTTCTCTCTGCTTCTCTCTTCATCATCTTTCCTTGGGTCATCTCAAACCCCAAATCTAAATTTCCCCAAAAAGCCCGGGTTTTGCACCCTGGTGTCAGTAGGAGTGGTCCCGTATCCGTCAAAGATGTTCTATTACTCATGGGCATCGTTTAAACCCCAAATCTCAATTTTCCCAAAAAGCCCGGGTTTTGCACTCTGAAATGTAGTTTCAGGGTGTTATCATGTGTAGATGATAGACATAGAATCTACTGTAAACTACCTTAGCGGCAGTTTTAAATTGATTAAGAGCTTTGCACTGTTTTAATGGGCAGCTTTATAATGAGTAACAGCTTTGAACTGATTTCATGGTTTGTTTTTGGGGTTTAATTGATGGGGGATAGTGGGTGTGACCGATTTGACCCAAGTTAGAACTTAGCCTCACTCTTGAGCCAAGGAACAAGTGTACAAAATTTGGTGACCGTAGTTCCAGCCGTTCTCCAGTTATCGCTCGGACAGACGGACAGACGGACAGACGGACGGACGGATTTTAATTTTTAATTTTTTATTCATATGTACTTAATTGAGACCTGCCAGCTGACATTAAGAGGGAATTGATTTCCTTACCGTCCGCTTGTAGTGGCAATCATCTCGGTGCCAAGGAGGTTGAACTCCGTTGCCGTTCAGATTTTCGCCGGGAATCTGTATCCTATCACCATTGATTTTACAATTGTCTTATGTATTTCAAATTTAGAAAGACAAAATAAATTGCAAGTTTCAATGTTTGTATGAGGCAAGATTGAGCTCTCAGGAGGTGTAATTTCATTTCTCATCTCTTACCTCATAGTCACCCGCCTCAAAATTATTGCAGGTTGAATAAATGAGCTGGAAATCGACTTGATGGGATTCCTATGCCAAGAAAGGGTTTAAGAGTGGGAGAGGGGCTGGACAAGAGATCATATATGAGCGAGATCTTATATGAGTTATATGAGTTCCCGTGAATATAGATTGATTTGGGCTCCATCACTCATATGCCAGAGATGAGATCGAAAGGGGTAAGAAAGCTTGAGCCAATCAAATCCTGCCACGCGGCTTTCTCTCTTTGGTTCATGCTTCTATTTCTTCTCTCTTCCATCTTCTCTCCCGACCCGATATTGCAGCAGTCAACTCGTTCCTCTCCTCACTCAGCTCCTCAACTCCGACAGGTTCAGTTGTTGAAGGATTCATACTCACCAGAATTTCTTCGTTTCCCAATCAGCCGAAGTTGATAAATATCCCTTATATAATCGATTCGATTCTTATCGACTCTCCGCTCAAATTCACGAGCCGCTACAGTTCTCCACTTGAGTAAGTACGTCGATTTAGTCATTTTGCATTTCCATTGGTTCATTACATGTATTTCCTTCCGTCTCTTTGCTCTTTCTCATGAACTTGAACTGACTGGCCGTTGACATCTCCCTTTCTTTTCACTTTTCGTTTGGCTTGGCGTTTGATTGTGTGCTGAATAATTTGTAATTCCACATTCATTTCAACTTTGAACTCTTTATTGAACTAAACTGATGGTCATTGACATTTCACATTTGAAAATCGTTTGCATATATCATATCACATATAGAAGTTTGAGGTTTCTGAACACATTTCGCATTCAATTTTGTCGATTTGCCGTTTGAATTTTCATCATCGTTCGGGTTGATCAGCTCAAGTTGCTCAATCAAGTACTATCTGGACAAAGTAGCAGGTAGCAGAGAAGTCGTAAGTTGTCAGGGAGGGTGAAAGGCAAGTGAAAGTGAAGATCGCAAGTACAAAGAAAGGCTCGAAGTGAAGATTGATTGATGGTAGTATTGAATAGTAATGCTTGCTCGGTTTAATTTTGATTTGATAATGTCAAACTTGCACACGTATGAGACTTATGATTATGACTGCACATGCACTTTTTCCTAGTTTTTGCTATTACTTCATACTTTTCTCTATTATTCAGTGTTTACCAACTTATGGGAAAATTGTTGAATGTGGGTTTCAGCCGTTTGTTGTTTGTATTCAGTAGCTAAGGGCCAAAGCCCAAAGCCAGGTTATTGGGCTAAACTAGCAAGGAGTCGACAGCTAGGTGATCAGGAAAATCCAAAATTATCGGTAATTATTTTTTAATTCGGTACCAATTTCATGTTTAAAATCAATCAAGTTGCACAAAAACGGAAAACGGTATTCAAGATTTTGGGTATTTATTTAAGGAATCGAAGATTCAGGCGAGGTGGCAAATATTTGCTTCCTTCCACACTTTCTGTATTTAATATTTCACTTGTATGGGCACTTGAGCATGGATAAGTAGTGTTTTATCATCCTAATATCTCTAAATTACAATAAATCCTTTTATTCCTCTAATTTTGGTTTTTTTCTTTTGAATTTTTATTTGCTAATTTTTAATACGTTGAGATTTTTGAAACCACAGAAAATGGTAGATTTTGGTATAAAAATCATCTTTTCATTTGAACTGAACTAGAGTTAGAATTAGACGAGCATTTTAAGACATTTTTGGTGGGGGTTGTCATGCATTATTAGGGGGAGGGGGCTACAAAATAAATCTATGAAATCCAAGGTCAAAGGGTGTAAAGCGTTGTAGAAGGGATGCGGATTGCGGATGAGGTGTCATTCATTCCTCCACTCTCATAGTAGTGTGGAGTTCATTGCGTTTCTTTCTCTCTGCTTCTCTCTTCATCATCTTTCCTTGGGTCATCTCAAACCCCAAATCTAAATTTCCCCAAAAAGCCCGGGTTTTGCACCCTGGTGTCAGTAGGAGTGGTCCCGTATCCGTCAAAGATGTTCTATTACTCATGGGCATCGTTTAAACCCCAAATCTCAATTTCCCCAAAAAGCCCTGGTTTTGCACCCTGGTATCAGTGTGAGTGGTCCAATATACGTCAAAGATGTTCTATTACTCATGGGCATCGTTTAAACCCCAAATCTCAATTTCCCCAAAAAGCCCGGGTTTTGCACTCTGAAATGTAGTTTCAGGGTGTTATCATGTGTAGATGATAGACATAGAATCTACTGTAAACTACCTTAGCGGCAGTTTTAAATTGATTAAGAGCTTTGCACTGTTTTAATGGGCAGCTTTATAATGAGTAAGAGCTTTGAACTGATTTCATGGTTTGTTTTTGGGGTTTAATTGATGGGGGACAGGGGGTGTGACCGATTTTACCCAAGTTAGAACTTAGCCTCACTCTTGAGCCAAGGAACAAGTGTACAAAATTTGGTGACCGTAGGTCCAGCTGTTCTCCAGTTATCGCTCGGACAGACGGACAGACGGACAGACGGACAGACGGACGGACGGACAGACGGACAGACGGACGGACGGATTTTAATTTTTAATTTTTTATTCATATGTACTTAATTGAGACCTGCCAGCTGACATTAAGAGGGAATTGATTTCCTTACCGTCCGCTTGTAGTGGCAATCATCTCGGTGCCAAGGAGGTTGAACTCCGTTGCCGTTCAGATTTTCGCCGGGAATCTGTATCCTATCACCATTGATTTTACAATTGTCTTATGTATTTCAAATTTAGAAAGACAAAATAAATTGCAAGTTTCAATGTTTGTATGAGGCAAGATTGAGCTCTCAGGAGGTGTAATTTCATTTCTCATCTCTTACCTCATAGTCACCCGCCTCAAAATTATTGCAGGTTGAATAAATGAGCTGGAAATCGACTTGATGGGATTCCTATGCCAAGAAAGGGTTTAAGAGTGGGAGAGGGGCTGGACAAGAGATCATATATGAGCGAGATCTTATATGAGTTATATGAGTTCCCGTGAATATAGATTGATTTGGGCTCCATCACTCATATGCCAGAGATGAGATCGAAAGGGGTAAGAAAGCTTGAGCCAATCAAATCCTGCCACGCGGCTTTCTCTCTTCGGTTCATGCTTCTATTTCTTCTCTCTTCCATCTTCTCTCCCGACCCGATATTGCAGCAGTCAACTCGTTCCTCTCCTCACTCAGCTCCTCAACTCCGACAGGTTCAGTTGTTGAAGGATTCATACTCACCAGAATTTCTTCGTTTCCCAATCAGCCGAAGTTGATAAATATCCCTTATATAATCGATTCGATTCTTATCGACTCTCCGCTCAAATTCACGAGCCGCTACAGTTCTCCACTTGAGTAAGTACGTCGATTTAGTCATTTTGCATTTCCATTGGTTCATTACATGTATTTCCTTCCGTCTCTTTGCTCTTTCTCATGAACTTGAACTGACTGGCCGTTGACATCTCTCTTTCTTTTCACTTTTCGTTTGGCTTGGCGTTTGATTGTGTGCTGAATAATTTGTAATTCCACATTCATTTCAACTTTGAACTCTTTATTGAACTAAACTGATGGTCATTGACATTTCACATTTGAAAATCGTTTGCATATATCATATCACATATAGAAGTTTAAGGTTTCTGGACACATTTCGCATTCGATTTTGTCGATTTGCCGTTTGAATTTTCATCATCGTTCGGGTTGATCAGCTCAAGTTGCTCAATCAAGTACTATCTGGACAAAGTAGCAGGTAGCAGAGAAGTCGTAAGTTGTCAGGGAGGGTGAAAGGCAAGTGAAAGTGAAGATCGCAAGTACAAAGAAAGGCTCGAAGTGAAGATTGATTGATGGTAGTATTGAATAGTAATGCTTGCTCGGTTTAATTTTGATTTGATAATGTCAAACTTGCACACGTAAGTAGTAGTAGAAACCCACACTACTCGACTACAGTCGAGTAGTGTGGATTTCATGTTTTATTATTATTCAAAATACACTTAATATTTTAAATATAAACTGTAATATCTAAACATCAATAATTTGGAAACACACATTTAGTATTTTCGACGTTTACCATTCCTCAACGCGAGAAGAATATTCGATAAATGCAATGCATTATGAATAGCTTGATGTCGCTCCTTCAGTTCAGTGAAGGTTTTAGAAATTAGTTTGTCAAATCCATCGCAAAATTCAGAAAACTGCATAGCACAATCCCAGTAACTCTCTATTGCTTCCATTGCAACATATTTTTCCTAATTCAAAATCATATTTCAAATCAATCTATAATGATTCTCATAATGTACACTGCAGAGAAATGTAGGTGTCACCTGCTCATCCAATGAGGAGTGTTTGATCAAAAGATTAATCAGAGTTTGTAGTTCTTCTGTGGTGTCAGAAGTAAACAAAATACTTTCTCGATGTTTGGATACAATTTGCAATATAATCAATCTTGATACATCCATACTCCATCGCACAGGATGAGAATTTAGAAAAATAGCTGAAGAAGGGAGTTGTTCCAAATAAAAGTAGTTACAAATAGCTTCAATTTCATCTCGTGCTGATGTCTTTCCACTCACAAAATTATTTTGTTAAAAATTCGAACAATTTGAAATATACGAGGGAGTGCTCATTTTCACGAGTTTAATAAGGTTCGCTGATTCAAATAAGTCTGATTCAAAAACGTAAGAAAAGATACTGCTTTTATACAAGTATTTTTAAAAAATTTAAAAAATCGTTGACCTTTATAATTTTTAACATAAAGTGATGAAATTGCTGATGCAGCTTTAATATTTGGTAAATCAGCAATCTTAATAAAAAGGCTGATATGAATACAGATAATCGGTGAGTATAAATGAACATGTATCCAAACACCTTGAATCAGTGCATTCACGAACGGAAAAGAAAAACGTACTACAGACAATACTAAAGTGACATAGTTTATTAAAATCAAAAAAATGAAACTGTCCACAGTTTTACTCGTATCATTTTTAATGATAGTTTCTTCAAGTTCAAGTTCGATAGTAAGAAGATGGTTGGATAGTAATTCTCTTCACGCTTGTCTTCAATGCCTTCTTACTAACGACATGACGTTCTACGTTCGTAGCTGTCAAAACATCCAACCTACAATTTGTCTTAACCGATCTGAAATCGTTACTAACCAAGACGAATTCTTATTTGGACACTACGTTTGTTACCCTGCTCAATGTTATGACTTTTATGGGAATCATCTGTACTTTATTGAAGAACTTAAATGCAAGAATGGTAAAGACATAATTTAAATATTAGCTACAGAACTGATATTTTGTTGCATTATGATTTTAATATCTTTGTGATACTTACACGGTATTCTTATTATTTTTCACACACTGAGGATTTACCTTGGGCAAATGCAATTAGTGGAGGCCCTGATTTAAGGCGTTTGCAGTGGTTGAACAATTTTAATATATTTTAAAAATTCAAAGAAGAAATGTTTTAAGCCATCAATTCATTAACCAATGAAAAATTTTCATTTCAAAAAATGAGCATTTTCAACACCTATAAAAGCATTCCAATCTATCCAGAGCACTTTATTTGATCATTTGAAGAAGAAAGGAGCAGTTTAAAATTTAGCTAATCATAATGAATAAATATTATGATAATCTAATACAAACTCCTTGTAGAATTATTTTGGCAGGTCCCTCAGGTTGTGGAAAGACAAATTTGATTAGTAGATTGTTAAAGCGAAAGAAAGAGGTATTTTATCCAAGCCTTCCTGAGAAATTAATTTATTGCTACAAGGAAACTGTGCCAGATTTCGAACATCCTGATATAGAGTTTATGACTTCATTACCAAACTTGGATCTTATTACTTCACCATCACTTCTAATAATAGATGACTTTATGAGAGAATCTACAAAGGACGACTCCGTTTTATCTTTGTTTACAAGAGTGTCGAGACATCGAAATATATCTGTTATACTTCTTGTTCAAAATTTATTCTTCAAGAATTTGAGAGATTTGACTTTGAATGCCACTCATCTTGTTGTTTTTAAATCACCAAGAGATATGTCGTTTATTTCACATTTAGCAAAACAAATGTTTCCAAATAACAAAGAGTATTTACAATCGGCATATCTTCACGCTACAAGACACGCCCACTCATATCTTCTCATAAATATTACTCAACATCAAAGAGAAGACAACAGATTGAGTTCCAGCTTCTTTGTGGAAGAAGCTGTTGTGTATCTACCAAATTTTTAGAAAAAAGTCATCATGTACAAAAACTTAAGACAACATAAAGAATTTTTACTTCTTTTACAAAAGACACACAAATCCCAACGAGAGGCGTTATTAAAGTCTGCTACCCCAGCACAGATCAAAGCACTACAGGAATGCACTCTAAATGTCTGTGCTGGAAACGTCCAACTTACTCCTAGACAATTTTCAAAACTAAGGAAGCACAAAAAGCAACTATATTCTTTTATTAAAAACAAGACCATTGGAAAACAAAAATACATTGTTCAAACCGGTGGATTTATCCCGATTCTTTTGTCAACATTGTTACCGATTATTGTTTTACTTACAGAAAAAGATATTTCAAAAGTCTCTTCAGAATGAAAAAAATGCGATTGGTCACCGAAGCTGAGTTTGAAAAGCTAACGCGTGATAAATCTCATCCTTCCACAACTGAAACTACCTACTCAAATAATGAAGATTCAACTTATCAACAAAGTTTAAACTCCGAAGCCGTCAAAACTTTGTTTGCCGAAGATCTACCAAATGATGTTAAACTTCATTTGTATCAAAGTTTGCTTAAACGAGCTTTTGATAATAACAAAAAATTAGAAAAAAAAACAGTCTTAGTCAAATTCTCCAATGCTGATATATTAGATTCAGAAGAACAAAACACTACAGTTGCAAACACCCAATCAATTCCATCAGCGCGTTATCCACCGGGAATGACATATATTCCTCCTCGGTTTAAACCTAAGATGGACACACTTCTGGAACATTTAAATTTGCATAAGTCTCAACTAATCTGGAATAATAACGGCGAGGTTGTAATTAATGGTGAACATCATCCAAAAAGCAATATCACTGATCTACTTACTCATGTCGTACGAGGAATTAAACCACATGCACCGTTAATCGGATATGATGCTTTTATTAAACTTTTGGAGGATACTAATGTACCTAAAACACTGCTTTCCAGACAAACTCAACGAAGTATAGCTTTAAAGTCTCAAAGACGAAAAACCAAGACTACACCAATAAATGAAGGTGAAGTGGATATATCACAGTTGTATGAGAATAAAAATGCTGATTCAATGAACAATACATTTTCAACTCCATCGATTGAGAATAACTCAGCAACACCATCCACTTCAGAATCATTTCGCAGGAGAACAGAAAGATTTGTTACAGATAGAAAACGAAAGTGCTTACATTTTAATTTATAATATCACCAATCAAAGATTAATATTTTAACAAAAACAACCAAATCCAATCAAATAAAAATCTTGAATTTTATTGTGTGAACATTTTACTTACCGGAACGTTTATTTTCCTAAATAAGTCCCATATTATTTATTAACATTCATCCCAGGACTCATATGGTAGAACGGTATAACTAACGCGTTATTATTGTTAGATTACAGGTTCAAAACCAGGTTGGAGGTATAAAAACGAATGGTATGACTTGCTTGGACTTAGTGTTTCACTGACAGTTGGATTAAAGGTAAAGACATTACTTTTTTGGCTAAATCAGGATGGATTTCTTTTTGACGCTTCCTAGCAATAGCAGTACATGAACTTACCCCGAAAACAAAATCTCTAATTATAGGACAAAACTTAGTGAACCAATTCATCTACCTCATAATAATTTTGTAGTAGCTGTAACAGAAGTATCATACATATACGATGTACCACAATTTGCTTTCACTGATGAAGGGTATATTGATTACTCAAACCTTGAAATTGACAAGAATGTCAGAATATACCTCAAAAGGAAACAATATACAGATATACCGGATCTATTATCACATATAACTGATTTATTCAATATGCAAAGTGATATAGAACGTGCGGATGTAATTATAAACTATAATACAGTTGAAAGAGGAGTTCAAATTAGTGTTACCAAAGATAATTTTCAATTCAAATTCTCTGAAAAATTAAATGCAATCCTAGGATTTATTCCAAACGAAACGTTTTTATTTAATACGAAAATTTACGTTGGAAAATATCTCCCTGATCTAAAAGTAGGTGCATATAACGCGTATCTCTATTCAAATATTGTTCAACCACAAATAGTTGGAGACACACGTGCACCATTATTAAGAGCTTTTGAATTGATTGGTCAACCCAATAAATTAACAAATATCGTTTTCAGTAATCCAAACTATTTAAAGTTGAACGTATTCGATTTTGATGTCATTCATTTATTTATTCTCACTGAATGTGGAGACCCAGTAATTTTCAATACAGGAATTTTGACAGTGACTCTTCATAATAAAGAATTAAAATGAAGCACAACTTTCATATTAAACAGGAAAGCTATCTACAAGCTTTAGGAAATCAAACTGGACGAGGTTATATCACTTTTCACGGAGTTAGAAGACAAAGAGGTGGAGGATTTGGATCTGTAATGTTCAACATTGCAAGATATGCATTACCCTTATTGGAAAAATATATCCTTCCTCATGCAAAGGATGCTGTCAAAGGCATTATAAATGATGTTAAATCAGGAGTTGAGATTAAAAAGGCAATTAAACAAAACGCAGAGAAAGCAGTTAAAAATGCAGGAAAAAGTTTTAATAGAATTAGTCTTGAACAAGTGGGTGGAGGAATCACAAGTAGAAGCAAAAAAAGGAAGTCATCCTCAAAAATTTCAACACGTGCACCAATTAAAAAATCAAAATCGTGTTGTTCAAAAACTAAAAACACTAAAAAAATAAAATTTCAAGGAATTAACACAATTTTTTGAAAAATGTCTTTAATATACGAAAACTCAACTCCAGTGTTAAGGTCAGAAGTTGATATTTTTCAAGTACTACCTACAGACGCTAGCATTGAAAAAAGTACATA
Organism: Desoria tigrina; assembly: GCA_906901685.1. NCBI lineage: Eukaryota > Metazoa > Arthropoda > Collembola > Entomobryomorpha > Isotomidae > Desoria > Desoria tigrina. Next base: position 10,443 of record CAJQTU010000081.1, read on the forward strand.
CATAGAATTCAACCCCACAACCAACATTCAAGAAAACACAGGACAAATAGAATTTACAATCCCTGAATCACCAAACTTTTACAGAGATCTTCAAAAATCGTTTCTATACCTAACGTTTCAAGTTCTTAAAGAAGATGGGTCATTATTGATAAAAGAATCAACACCAGAAAAACAGTATAAAGTCATCACAGGAAGTGAAGCAGTAGTTAAAATACCCTATGTTGAACCAGTGGATATCGTAGCCCCCGTTAATGGTTTAGGTTATGCTTTGTTCTCACAATGCGATATTTATCTAAACGATACCCTTGTGTCCCAAGCAAATAATCTATATCCATACCGTGGAGCAATTGAATCTTTTCTAAACTATGGCACGGATTATAAACGTTGTCAAGCGGGTTTATCAATGCTCTATGAAGAAAAAGATTCTGAAACGTTTTCTACAGAAAATGATGATGGTTTCCGAAAACGTTATGAGATGGTTAAGGAAAGCTCGATCGTGGAAGTTATTGTTAAACCTTCTACGGATGTATTTAATCTTCCTAAATATGTTCTTAATGGTACAACGATCAAACTAAAATTCACAAGAAGCTCAAATGAGTTTTGTTTACTACAACCAATCAGCAATAAGAGCAAATACAAAATCAAAATTCATACAGCTTCAATGTTCGTTCTTAGTCATGCATTGTTTCCTTCTTTAAGAATTGCAGCATGAAAAACTGCTGTCAAGCGGAAAAACCGCAAAGTATAACTTCCGTCGAGTAGAAATGAAAACGTTTTTAATATCATCAGGAACTAAGAGTATTGTCAGAGAAAATTTATTTTATGGACAGGTACCACTTAGAGTTGTTATAGGATTTGTAGAAAACTCAGTTCTGATAGGAGATTTTAATAAAAATCCTTTCAGTTTCAAAAAGTTTGATATTAGTTATTTATCTTGTCTGGTTGATAATGAACAATGTTCCTTCAAACCCTTGAAACTGGACTTTGAAAATAATCAAAATTTACTTGGATTCTACACGCTACTTACGTCAAGTGGTATAGCTCACCAGGATTTGGGAATCGGTATTAGTCGTGAGCAGTATAAAAACAGCAACCGTACATTATTCGCTTTTAATTTGTCTCCTGTTGTTGAAGATGATGTTCAATCTTTACATCGAGGTGGTAACATTCGTTTTGATATTCAATTTAAGAAGGAGCTTGCAGTTTCTATTAATTGTGTAATTTATGCTGAATTTAATTCATTGCTAGAAATTAGCAACGACAGACAAGTACGAGTCGATTATTAAATCCACCAATTAATCATGAACACTTTTGAAATTGACTGTAAATTGTTAGCATTAAAATGTCGATCGAATGTAAATTTCGATGTACTTTCAAAAGATCAATTGTATATGTATAAAATCCCAAAGCCATTTGGACTCTGTATTAATGTTTCAAATTCAACTCATCCAGGTACTCATTGGGTTTCAATGTTCTGCAGTAATCAGTCTGACACTATTATTTTTTTTATCCCTATGGAATATCGTGTTCAAATTATGGGAAAGAATTCGTGGAATTTGTTAAATAAATAAACGCTCAGCTTATCGAAAATAAGATACAGTTTCAATCATTTACCTCTGATTGTTGCGGAGAATTCAACATATATTTTTTATATTTAGTTTCAACCGGTAATTTGTTAAATAATTTATCAAAATTCTTCAATAGCGATGATTTATCAAAAAATGATAAACTTGTCAAAACGTTTGTAAAAAAAATTAAAACGAAATGTAAGCAGATTCCAGAAACGTTTGGGGTATGTGCACAGATTTGTAACTCTTATAATAAGAATAGAAAGTAAACCTTAATTCTTAATTATTTATTCGATATAAATAGCGACGTGAGGAATAATTAATTTTAGTATGTTATAAGTGTTGGCATAATACAGATTGTTCAATAGAAAAATTGAATAAAGTCACTATGAATAAAACAAAGAAAAATCAAGTAGTTTCTCAGTACCTGAATCCCAATTTTCATGGAAGTTACTCTGGATTGAACAACTTTAGCCAATCCGTGGGTGAAAAATCAGGAGTCATAAATAAAATTCTAACAAAAGTTGATGCTTTCTCTTTGCACAAGCCTACAAGAAAGCACTTTAAAAGACGTAGAGTGATATGTGATGCTATTGACAAGCAATGGCATTCAGATTTAATAGATGTTAAAAAATACAACAAAGAAAACGGAAACATGCAATATTTACTAACAATAATTGACTGTTTAAGCAAATGGAGGATGGCGATTCCAATAAAAAACAAGTGTGCCAAAACCGTTTCAGCAGCATTTGAAAAAGTAATGTTAAAACATAATAGATTTCCTCAATCACTACAAGTTGATATGGGAAAAGAATATTATGGGAAAGCATTCACTAATTTGATGGAGAAATACAACATCAAAATGTTTTCAGTATTTTCAGAGCTTAAGAATAGCATAGCTGAAAGATTTAATCGAACCATTTTGGAAAAGCTTTCAAGGTATTGGACATATACATCAACCCATAAATACATTAACATTTTACCTAATATTATAAATAATTATAACTCATCATTATCATTTACCTCTCGGAAATCAAAGAACCTTGGATTGTTAGCTAGTTTTTGAAATTGCTCCATCGATGTAACAATTTTAACATCCAACATTTTTCGCATTGATTGCAAACATTTGCCGAACAAAAAATTATTTAAATTCTTCCAAAATGATTTCTCAAAATCAAATCGTGCCAATTGTCGTTGGAAGGAGTTAAAATTTATGTAGGGTTCTAAAAAAGCTAATTGCTTCGCTGTTAAAACTCTATGAATTTTTCGGAGTTTCAAACCTTTTTTTAAGTATTATTGTAAATTGCTCAAATGGCAAATGTATTTTATTTTGGGAAGAAATGAAGGTACTAACTTTTCACTCTTACTTAGTTGAATATCTGGAAATTCCTTTAATAATTCTTTTTGAAAGGGTGAAAGCATATCATATTCAATCACTCTCTTGTCTACAGCTAAAGGCAAATCATTATGAATGGGATCATCATGTAGATGCTCCGGGTATTCTAAATCAACTTCAATCGCAAAGAAATCATCACCATTGGTATCAATCGTCATTAGCTGTTTTTCAAAGCTTTCGATCTCTTGTTGATTTAGAAAGCGAAACTTATCATATGGAAGTTTCATCGACATAGCCCAACCATAAAGATTAACAAAATCATAATACATTATAAACGAAGTATCTTTTTGTGAATCATAAAAATCTCCTAGTTCCCTATTGTTAGCTTCTGCAAAACGCTTTGAAACCATCGCTATCCCACCCCGGACACCGGCCTCAAGAAACTCATACATTGATTTTTCAGAAACAAGCGATATAGGTGTTTTACATGTTCGCAGCATTGCATCCCAGGTGTAACCTGGACAGGATAAATAATGTACAGGGTCTAATCTATGATTATTTATGCAGAGATTTCTAAATGTTTCAAACACTTCAGCTAATATAATAGTGTCTGTTAACAAATAATGATCAGAATATTCACCCATCGTTTGAATACCAAAAAGTTTCCATGTTAAAATGGCTTGCTCATAGTCAGATTTTACTATATGCTCTTCTGTTAAACTATTATAAAATTTATCAATCGGAGGCAAAGTATTTTCTTCAAACTTGTCAAAGGAATCAACATAATCATATGGAAATATTCCTTTGCTAGACACAAGAGGAACAAAGCTTTCGGAAAATAGTTGGGGAATTATTTTAAACTCACTGATTGGTAACTCATCGATTAGAGCTGATAAGGAACTTGGTAGAAACTGATAAGAGTCAATAAATTTTAATTTATTATCGAACATTACACTCATGTAATGTTCAGAATTGGATGGAGTGACCCTCACATTAATTTCCCTGTCAATTCCGTTTAAAATTAAATGACTATCATAATTCTTGAAATTATGTGTAATAACCGGGATTGCCCGATTTTTGTATTTCAATTGTAAATTACATAAGGAGTGCAATGCACCAATATAACGTGAGGTAAGGTGGCAATGATGTCTGCATTTTATCACATCTCGGACTAGGGGAGAGGATAAGTTCGTAACAAATTGCCGATTTTCTGAAACAAAAGGCTCTTCACACAACCAACAGTGTGTAGCATTATCAAAACTAATTTGATCCTGCTCTGTAAATTCCATCGGTAAATCTAACCGTTTCAGAACATCGAGGATGTCATAAAGTTCATAAAGATGGTCAATTAAGTTACTAATTGGGTTTTCTCCGCGGAATTCTTTAACATGAATTAATTTACCCTCGTAATCAACAACCATTACATTGTAAGAATGTGGTTCATGTGATTGGTACATGGTAGTGTAACTCTTTTTGGATTTTTTCTTTTGAAAATTGCTGTTACTGCTCTCATCAGTAGACGTAGTGTTAACAACTGGTTTTGGAAAGCATTTTAAATCAAGATATATTACAAAAGGGGCTTTCATTAAAGCCTTATAATTTCTAAAAACTAACTTCTCACCGTCTAAGGGCATTTCAATTTTTTCAGTAAAGCTTTTTCCACATTTTAGTTCATGATTAAAACGCTTTATATCCTCTTCGAAAGGCTTTAAACATTTCATGTGAACTGAATTAGTTAGAATTAGACGAGCATTTTAAGACATTTTTGGTGGGGGTTGTCATGCATTATTAGGGGGGAGGGGGCTACAAAATAAATCTATGAAATCCAAGGTCAAAGGGTGTAAAGCGTTGTAGAAGGGATGCGGATTGCGGATGAGGTGTCATTCATTCCTCCACTCTCATAGTAGTGTGGAGTTCATTGCGTTTCTTTCTCTCTGCTTCTCTCTTCATCATCTTTCCTTGGGTCATCTCAAACCCCAAATCTAAATTTCCCCAAAAAGCCCGGGTTTTGCACCCTGGTGTCAGTAGGAGTGGTCCCGTATCCGTCAAAGATGTTCTATTACTCATGGGCATCGTTTAAACCCCAAATCTCAATTTCCCCAAAAAGCCCTGGTTTTGCACCCTGGTATCAGTGTGAGTGGTCCAATATACGTCAAAGATGTTCTATTACTCATGGGCATCGTTTAAACCCCAAATCTCAATTTCCCAAAAAAGCCCGGGTTTTGCACTCTGAAATGTAGTTTCAGGGTGTTATCATGTGTAGATGATAGACATCGAATTTACTGTAAACTACCTTAGCGGCAGTTTTAAATTGATTAAGAGGTTTGCACTGTTTTAATGGGCAGGTTTATAATGAGTAAGAGCTTTGAACTGATTTCATGGTTTGTGTTTTTGGGGTTTAATTGATGGGGGACAGGGGGTGTGACCGATTTGACCCAAGTTCAAATTTAGCCTCACTCTTGAGCCAAGGAACAAGTGTACAAAATTTGGTGACCGTAGGTCCAGCCGTTCTCCAGTTATCGCTCGGACAGACGGACAGACGGACGGACGGACAGACGGATTTTAATTTTTTATTTTTTATTCATATGTACTTAATTGAGACCTGCCAGCTGACATTAAGAGGGAATTGATTTCCTTACCGTCCGCTTGTAGTGGCAATCATCTCGGTGCCAAGGAGGTTGAACTCCGTTGCCCTTCAGATTTTCGCCGGGAATCTGTATCCTATCACCATTGATTTTACAATTGTCTTATGTATTTCAAATTTAGAAAGACAAAATAAATTGCAAGTTTCAATGTTTGTATGAGGCAAGATTGAGCTATCAGGAGGTGTAATTTCATTTCTCATCTCTTACCTCATAGTCACCCGCCTCAAAATTATTGCAGGTTGAATAAATGAGCTGGAAATCGACTTGATGGGATTCCTATGCCAAGAAGGGGTTTAAGAGTGGGAGAGGGGGTGGACAAGAGATCATATATGAGCGAGATCTTATATGAGTTATATGAGTTAGTAGTGTCTATCATACTATTATTTGGCGTTTTTTAATGCCATCCCCAAAAATCCAACCCCAAACGACCCCTGACCTACCGAGCATTGAAATCCCCTTTCTTCGTGCCCTACACTATCCCTACACCATCCATATGCTCCCAATATGACCCCAAGACACATTTAGTGTTTGCTTCTTAATATTAGGAAATAAAAACACGCACACAATTACAATTTAATGTAAATGTTCCAGAAGGGAACTTTTATTCAACAAAAAAACATCCTGCCAATTTACAAATTGAGAAGGTTCCTCTTCCTGCCTATTAAAGTGGGAGTAGGTGGTTTTAATGAAGAGGACTTACGTGCTGCTTCGATCCACCAAGACGTTTCGTCCTCTTGTACCGGGCATAGGTGGGAAAGGCTGCCACCGAGAACCCGACGGAACTCCCCAACGAGCGTCCTCTCGTCGGACACGCACTCAGTCCTTCCGTCCACGTACTCTGCCCAAGTACATCCTGGCTCGTCCGTGCAGTCCCGACACTTCAACTTGGATAAGCAGACCATGACTGCAAATATAGCCTAGGCTAATAATTTAAAGTAGGAAGTGGGAACAGCGTTGTCATAAGCGAAGGGGATAAACGGATGCGAAACTCACCAGTCAAAGCAGACAAAGTATGCCTCCTCAGTTCCAAATGATGAGATGAAATGAAATGGCCTTATCCGACCCAAGAAAGAATTGTTACCTGAGCGTTGACAAATCTAGGAGTATAGTCTCAAGTGGAATTTGAGTGCTCTCAAGAAAATTGCAAGATTGATCTGAAACTGAAAACTGATCAGTATAGACTGCCAATCAAATCAATCAGGGTTTGAAACTGGAGTTGCAATGAAAGTGATGAAACCTAATGTCTTGATCAGTTGGTTTATTCTCTCGACTCTCTAAAGTGCAAAAGACATGGAGAATGTTACAAGTCCGACCTTCGATCAAGTGAATCCATTTAATTTGATAAAAAGGACTCGAATCTGTTGTCTCGGGGTAAATCTCCTCAACGGCACCGGATTTTTAGCTACGTGGCTATTAACGTAAATAATCTGCTTACATTTATTTATTTATTTATTTATTTATTTATTTATATTTGTAGAAGCGATACCCTTTCATAAGAAGGTAAATTACATCGCAGCATAGTACAAATTAGTCACTTGATAAATTATTACATAATGTACATCCGATGTTTATAGCCGAGTTAGAATAGAGTCACCGAGTGTTCAATGGTTCAATTTTGGTACATTGAACAACCCAGTGCCTCCAATCCCCTCGACTCACGGCGAAGTTAACTTTGTTTAAAGGCCCTCTTTGGTAAGCGATTTTAGTGAGAAGGGGACGGGGGCCAAACAAAGAAAACTTAACGAGGTCTTCCTCTACGACAGGCTGTCCGTAATCATCATTTTTTCTGTTATCGTATCCTTTTACACGTTTTAATATACAATCTTGGAGTAACTTCTTTTTCAAAACCAACAAACCAAGCACGACGCCCATTAATAGTATTTCGACGTAGTCTCGAACTATTGTCAAAATGTGACGGTGATAGTCTACTACTTGGGATTCATCATCTTGAATTTGTCTATGAATAAAATACATATGAATTATTAACAAATATCATGTTATTGCCAAGGTTTGAAACAACGTAATTGAATTAAAGTCAACTTATTTGCAACTCACTTGCAGTTAAAGGTTAATAATCCAAGCGGTTGTAGATATGGTCGATGATAAATATTTTTGCAATCATCGACATTGCAGGAAAAATCTGCGATTACTCCGAATTTGGTTGAAAGGGAAAAATTCCTTCTGCACGAGTAAAAGACTTGCATACTTGAATGCCAAATTGCCTTTAAAAAAATCCGAGACTGGTTCCCCGTACAAAATTTACAATCATCTTCCACGGTGCTCCAATTGTATGCGGCTCCAACAGTGGTAATAAACAATAAAATGACTATTCGCTCCATGATGATGCCTTTCTCCAAATAAATAAATTGCAAACTGCAAACTTGGAATTAATATTATAGTCTATTTACAAGGGCAACAAGATTGAGTTTTTTTGAGGTTTTTGTTTTTTTTTTGAGATATTCTTTTATAAAATTGCCTTACTCTTACATCATTGCGTTCTAAATTAAAACTAAATCTAGATTCAACTGCTCTTATGCTTATCCCTCGACTTCTATGCTATAAAAAACAAAGTGTAAATAAACCACAAAGTAAAGAATTGTGACCTTGCAAGACTCTAGAACTTTTATGTTTTAATTTAAACGGTGGTACAATTTTATACTTGGAAAGTGGATTGCAGTAACTGTCGAAATAGTCACCATATAATTCGGTCCCACTTTTGAAAACAAAGAAGCTAATCCAATGACTCCCAAACGTATTACTGTCTGAGCAGTTCACAATTAAAGCTATGGGGAGATTTGAAAAATCAATAGTTTTTAAGTGATCACGGGGTAACACTTTAAATGTTTTCACTTTCGTATTGGACAATAGTACCGAAAGGCAACAGGTCAGGGTTTCTGAATCCATTAAACTGGATCTATTGCAACAGCGATGAGCGTCAATTTCCATTTTAGATTGGAAGCTGGCCAAACATATACAGGTGATTGCGTTGGTTAATGGGGATTTAAACTTTAAGTCAAGCTTGACTTGACCGTAACGATCGGCTTGAAAATAGCCACTAGTCCTCGGATTTAAATCCAAACAGATCATAAAGGAGCCATTCAAATAGTCCTCCCGGCTCAGCCCTGACCCCCCTGGAAGATTGGAGACTGCAGTTTGCAGTGTATTGTAACCAAGAAGACAAACTTTATTACTAATGTCAAAATCTATACTTCTGTATATCGAACTGTCTCCGTCAACCGTCGCGAATATATTCAAAATGTCGAATGGTAAAAAGGAGAAAGGAGATTTAGCCAAGGATCCGGTGATGGCCATGGAATCGACAAATGTACATATCAAATATTCTGGGATTTTGGACCTGTACAGTGTTTCCGAAAGGACGTTTTGTGTTCCTGAGGGTATTGCAAATGTACGTAGCTCAAAAGACCTTAATGGGTACAAAAGCTTGGTCAACTTCTGATGATTTGAAGCTATTTGGGGATTTACTACGTGTCGTTTTATGTACAAAATAGCTTGCTGAAGTTCGATCTTGTAAGGGCAGCTACCGGCAACAGCACTTCCAACCAAAGCAAAGCTGGGATCCGATCGGCGTAATGTTATTCGAAACTCTATTTGTGGAACTATATATTTGGGTTGTTGAAATACGGACTCGGATATTTTACCAAGCATTTCGAAAGCCCCACTTTCTTTTGAATAGGCACGTCTCTGTTTGTATCCGTCGTTTTGACTTTCAGTAAAATTGTCTGCTTTTGAATCCAAGTAAAATAATTCGGAATTTAGAGTTGTTGATTTTGCCTCTTTTCCGTTTGTTAAAAGTTTCAGAATGTGGGAACGGTAGGGATAGAGCGTCGCTGATTTGCTCACAATACATCCATTCATTGAGATTTCAACAGTTTCAAACAATGCCGATAAAAAGTCTTCAGAAGGGCCAACATTATCGCCCACTGCCAATTTTGTCCCATCAGCTTTTAAAATTTTAACTGAGAGATAAATAAAACTATTTTGAAGATCCGTGTAGTGTGACAAAGAATTCGGAATTACAAACTCTAAAGGGTTATTGGAATCCTTAACGCTTGAAATGGGAAAGTATTGATGAAACTCGGAGTTTATGAGACTAATGTCAGTCCCCGGTAAAGTCGATAAATCCAGATTTGATCGCATGGCCTTTGCAGAACCCGGAATGACGGTCTCCATCTTCACTTTTCTTTTACTGTCTTTCCCTTTCGGTGTTTTGCACTTTGTTTTTTAGACGATGATTTTGATGAATTTGATGTTGACTTGGCTCGTTTGGGTTTAAAACTGGCCCGTTTTCTACCTCCGCCGGTCTGTTTTTTAGCTTTTCTGGCGGACGGTTTTTGCCTTTTCATTGGAATCATGTAGTCAGTGTAGTTTTCACTAAGTCCCCCACCTGAGCCATATTGCAAATCAGAATTAATTACAGGAGGCATGCGATCTAGGCCGCATTGCCGTTTACGATTGCAAACAACTTTCCTCATCTCAAAAACGTTTACGTCGAAAATGTAAAACAACCCTGGTTTGCGAATCGGTTTTAGAAATCTGCTTAAATTTATCGTCTAGTAATGTGATCCCAATTTGAGAGACGTGTTGCACTTTTGGAGTAAGATAATAAACTGGACTAAATTGTAGCATTTCTGTTGTATTTGACACCGTAGACTTTGGGATCATACGCAAGATTGGAAGAGACGTGCTTCCAATTAATTGGTTTTGAATGATGTCACAGAGAATAAATGTATATATGGAAGGTTTTGAACCGGGAGAGACAGTCTCTAATTCTGGAGAAGCTGAACTTTCTTCTGCCTCTTCTCCGGCGATGATAATTAAATCGGGAACGTATGTAATAGTTTCCCTCTGATTGAAAGTGTAGTTTTCGGGCAGACCGAGATATTTGTTTACGTTGTTTGGAAATCGCATATGCACTCCGTCCTGTATGTAACCAATGTTTTTGACTTTTTTAGGGATAGTATAGAGTAGTATAGAGTTTGTCCGACACTTCACGTTTTATTGCTGTTAAAAAAGTGTCAGCACCAGCTAGTTTATAAATATTGGAACTTCCGTGAACAAGATTAGACAAGAGATTAAATATGTCAGTTCCAGGGCTAAATGAATTAGCATAAGTAAATTCACCGTTTGAGTTCCAACTGAACTTTCCCTTAGAAGTCAATTCATTTAGGATTGAAAGCCCTTGATCTTGTAGTGTGGATGGAAGTTTGTCAATTACAATTTGATTAGGGCTCGGGGCGTCACTTGGGAACTGCTGATCTAACATTTCATTGTCCTTTAAACGATCGTAAAGTTCATTTGTTGTCATGTGCACTATCGTAGCCATCTCCGTCGTTGCATAAACAGTAAATTGCTTCTTCAAGCAATCGTAATAACACACACGATAAAAGTACACGCAATATGGAATGCTGTTTAATTAGAAAATTTTTTACAAGTTTTTGGCGAAGCTCGTGTTTTCTTTTGAAGTAATTGATTAGAGATTTGCACTTATCCAAACACTTTGTATCGCTTGTTTGCAACTTTAGTCTATTCGTGTTGATAATGCATTCAATAATAGCTTTTAGCTCTTCAGAGTTTGAATTATTGATAATTTTTTTTCTGGATCCAGTGGAAGCGTGCAAAATGTTTGTAAGAAATATTTCACATTTTACTATCCTTTCCATTATTTGGTATGTACACCTTAGAAGTCTTACCTGGCAAAATGAAGTTTCGAAGACGGAATGATGGGTGTTGATTCGGTGACATGTCAATCAAAAGATATCCCCACTTAATTTTGCAACAACCTTGCATTGCTTCTCTCAAGTAATGTTTATATTTGGGGTATAATCGTTGGTTTAAATACTCTAAAACGTTTCGATCCGTTTCACAAGGAAAAACAACATTATAAGTTGCATTCAAGGCTGCCAATCTCAGACTGTTGTTAAAGACTTGTTGCAACAGTATAAAAACGGCTATATAAAATATATTTTGGTGATGGCTTTTCCTAATAAACATCTCAAAAATATGTTGCCGATCGGATTTATTTGTTTGAAAGTTCAAAAGCATATCATCATATACCACCAAAGTTGGATTTCCGTTATTATCAGGCAGTGAATGTATGTCGGTGAGAAACTCTACCTCCGGATGACTTTCTTGAAATTCTGTAAATTTCTTTTGTGGGCTTGTATAAAAATAATACACTTTTCCTATTTCCTGTCCAAAAATCTTTGTTCGGTTGTGAATAATCCATAAAACCAATTCCGTCTTACCGCTTCCGCTTTGTCCATAGAAAATGCTAGAAGACGGAAATTTCAACTGGCAGTTAAAAACTGTTGGATCCATTTTGCAAACAAACGTTTCCAAAAGCAGTGGAGTGCAAGTCGTTTTTTGTTGAATATCTGGCAATATTCATAGAATGAAGGTTGTACTTGTCTGATGTGTATAGGTTTCGCTTACACGACACCGATAACTGCACAGGACCAATGTTTGAAATCAATTGACGAAAAAAGTCATGATTTGTCCGTTTTAACACTGCTCGTGGAATTCCAGGGGCGCAAAGTCTTGAGTTTGAATTTGTTTTGCATTTAATGCATTTCGGTGAGAATTCAAAACCACAAATGTCACACACTGCAATATATGAATATTGTTTAACTCGACAACTGATGAGTTCGAGAATATTTGCGTTGACAATTTTCCATTTCCCAGGGATTGACTGATTGGTCTGACTAAACAATGGATTTTGTTGGGCCAAGTTAGAAAAATCAAATCCCGAGCTTAACAATTTAAGTTTTTTTATGAACTCTCTGTTCGGATCTTTGATAACCATCGCCAGTGAATCGGTTTGTGCCATAATTAACTTGGTTCCTGGAAATTTGGTTCTTATCATATCAAATCCTCGGTAAAGATGCAGTTTGCTAAGTTCTAAAACCATAAATCCACAAATTAGGGCATTGTTGTACTTGATGTGCCCCTGATTCATGTGAAAATATGACAAATTCTCATTTACGATTTGAACACTTTTAAAGGTGTGGCTTGCAGCTAATCGAATGCAATCTTCTTTTGTGGTGCAGGGCTTGACATAGGAATGGTTTCGATTATTTTTCAAAAGATAACCGTAGATACTACAGATAATTTGTTTGATTTTTTTTGCCCACATTTCATCTCCTGATTTCAAACAATTCAATTTTAAGGAAGATAGATGATCCATTGGATTTTTAAATATTGGTTTTTCGGTTACCCTTAAAACTCGGTGAATTGTTTTCAATTGCACACCGCGGCTCAAGTAGTATATCAGGTTTTTGTAATATACAATTTAGTTGCGTTTGTTATGTAAGTTTAGTGATAGACAATGCTTTCCAAATGGCAATTTTGTATTATGAGCCATTGTACTACAACTGGCTTGTTGATCCGGCGAGAGATTGGCAAAACTCATTTCCACCTTTTCTACACACAGTGGTAGACAGTCATACTCTGCGTGAAGATGTGCCGGAATGTCCAGATCGACTTCCAATATAAACCCAGTTTCAAATGGGACATTGTTGATATCCAATGATGCAATTTCACCCTTTGTCAGCCAAACATAGAAACTTTGGGCCATGGGTTGAGATAAGCAGTGCCCGTAAATACCGTTTAAATCCATATATAATATTTCTTGGCGATTTTCATTTGAACCATCAAATTGTCGTAATCTTTCGGAATTTGTTCGCGTATACTTTATATTGCTAGTTTCTATCCCTCCTCTTATCCCATTCATGATAAACTTTATGATATCTGGAGACTTGACAAACTCATATGTCTCATTACTTATTGAAAAGCACAGATTGTTTGCAAAAGCTGACAGCGTGAGGTCATGAAGTGGGGAACTTTTAAATTATTGCATGCAGAAAATGTCAAACCATGTTACAACAGATGCCAACTGAAGGGTTGTTATGAGAAGGTAGGAATCCGCGTATCCTTTCCATGTTGAACCAGACTTGAAAAATATAGCTTTTGAGTTTTCATAGACTGCAGAACTGATAGTTTTATCACACTCGTCAATACCCGGAAAAGTCGTCAGATCACTTATATTGAGTTCGTGCAAAGCGTCTGTCGGAAAGTACAGAGATTGTGTAACATCAAAATTCACACCAAAATCGAAATCATCGAAGCCTTGAAATAAAATGTCAAATTTTTCTGATCGGCTCTTTGATTTTAATTCATTATGCACTTGATCCAACAGCTCTGGTAGTTTATTATCCATCATCAGCCGACTATCAATAAACCGGCATTTCTTGTCAAATCGGAGGGACACTATGTTGTCCGAATCCATACCAATTACTTCCATTTTTGAAATCCAAATTGGTTTCAAAGCATTCAAGATTATTTGAGCGTCCGTGGATTGTAGATCGTGTGTAATTGAGACGACTGCAGACTTTTGCATCAAAATGTTACATCCGTTGCAACACACCATTGTACTATGGAATGCAGGAGGGGATGAATTTGGCGATGATGAAATGTGATGATGGTGAATGCATTTTTTGCTCATTCGTCCCTGTGTGCCGTATTACCGTTTACAAAATGGGCAGCTAGAATCGAGGTCTGCAAGTTGTTCTCTCAATTCATCCGTCATGACAAATCTTATGTTTGTTCCAACAACGTAGTCCGTTAGCTCTTGCGTTTTTGTAACCATTGTTTGCATGAAACATTCCATTGGTAATTTTCCAGAATATACCTTTTTATAAACAACACGGTTATCGTAATTTACGATGACGATACAGAAACCGGCAATACTGTCATTTCCAATTATTGTAGTATAAATGAGTTCAGCATCGGGCTCAACGACATTCGATTTTCTCATATTGGAATATTTGAGAAACTGAAAATATATTTTGTAGTTTACGCTCTGGAACATTACATGTTTCCGGAATTTGTAGAAATCTTCGGTTGGAAATTTTAAGGGCTTCTCATTTACTATCTGACACATGTTAAGATGGTTATTAAATGTGTCGGAAGATAAAAAGTTTGCATGGCATTTCGGACACATCGAGATAGGTTTGTATCCACTCTTTCCAGCAAGATTTCCAAGATTGCGGATTAAACAATAATGATGCAAATCTTTTCCATGCTGTTGTTTCGATAATAGCAAAAGTGCGACATTACGAGGAGTTGTTAATTCCGTCGGCCGAATAATGTAAATGTCAGTACCATCGTGTCCATACAAGGTGACACCAATTTGATTCTTAGCCTCGAATCTTGATATATCCTCGATTGAAACCGGACCTAGAAAACCTTCTACGTCCAATTCTCCTGATTTGCGTAGTTTTGCAATAATGGGAGTATACGTTCTCATCGATTCCAGTTTTCGTTTTAAACGCTTTTTCTGGTTGTTATCCAATTGATGCCACTCTCTATCCTCGGCTTCGGCAAGCCGGATTTTGTCAAAAAACAGTCCAGCAATAACGGATGCAATAAAGCAAAATTCAGATGTTTGAATGTTTATAATTTTTCGATACATAAGAGACCTTGGCGTAGCGATATACCCATCCCCTCTTATTACGCGAATTCTAGTATCTCTCAAGATGTGTGGTTTATATGCAATTATTTGTAAACGCATATAATGAATTGTTTTCAGTCTCCATCCAGAACCATTTTCAAGGTACATGTCCAACGACACTTGAAGATATTCGTAAGCCGATCTGAGGCGTAGCTCCACCATACTCGTGTGTGTAATGTCCATATAGGAGCCAAGAAATGTTCGGTCCTTCAATATTATCTCAACAGAATCCGTTTTTTCGAGCGTAGTATGGAGTGAGATGTTAATTTTTATGCCATGATGAAAGTCTACATATTGTTTCAAAATCTTCACAAGATCCTCGTTCACAAATTCAAAAGCGTCAGCAAAGGACCCGAGTTCCACATCGATAAAATCTTGATTAAAAATGACAATTGAAGCTCCATGCACGGATTGTTGTAAATTAAACATTCCAGTATTTAAGTTGGTTGGTAGTGTTGATATTGGGACTGCCACACCTGCTCCGAAATAGAGTGGTGTATCACATCGATGTTCAGATAAACGGACAAAACTTTTGGAACACCCCAAACATCGATGACATTGTTCTTCATGGCCGAAAAATTGGGCCAGAAAGTAAAATTCAAAGTGCATTCGGGATACGTGCATACAAATCGTTTTTGCACTGGACGAAACCGTTGTCCAATCTCTTCGGAAAGAATGACTTCAATCCTTGGCTGGCAAGATGGAATTGATACCATTTTTAAGACTTTCACACTCGCCTTTTTTAAGTTTATTATTGTTTCAGAGGCTTAGAACTTTAATAACTATCTTGTTGAACATATACTTGCGAAAAGTAGTCAAACAGTTGAAAAAGATCTTCTTTCGGAATAACCGCATAAATTGTTATAAATCGGGGCCTAAAATGAATAAGTGTGTTAAAAGGACACCACTTAAAAGAAGTAATCAAAGAACTAGCCCGCACTCGATAGTCTTTACCACCAGCGACAGACTTGCAAACGTTTATGGAACTACTTTTGTGGCCAATTTTATAACAAAACTTGGTTGCAATTATCCGCGAAAACTGGAAATCTGAAAATTGACATATTATTTCACGACCTCTTCCATTGGGAATTGCATAAACGTCAAAATCCCTAACAAAAAATGTCACTGTTGATATTAGTATAAATCTATAATTACAATGATTTTCACCAAATCCTGTAGTACGGCGGTGATGATACGACCTATATGTATATAATGTGTAATTGCACGATTTCGCAAACGCATCAAATGCTCCAGTATCGTCGTATTCCTCCCACTCACCCCGACTTTTTACGATTTTGTAATGAATATACTCACGAACAGTTAAGCAATTATTAATTTTCAGTATATTTTTTGACACTTTTATTCTAAGTATATCTTGCAAGTCATATTCAGCTTCTAGATCGAATCTCGTCATTTTGAACGACTTTAATTGTTTAATCTAGGATCTACACATTAGTAACGGTCTTGTAAGAGTGCACATGACAGAATAAAAACTACTAGTCCTCTCGGTCTTCTAGAATGTTTGTGAAGTAGTCAAACAGTTGAAACAGATCCGACTCACACTTAAAATCAAAATCAAACATTAAATATCGAGGCCTGACGTGTACGTTTAGATTTTTTGGACACCACCCTAGGTTTGACACAGTACAGTTGGTTCGTAACATAAAATTCTTTCCACCCGCAACTGATTGATCCGGTTTTATGGTTGATTTTAATGAAAATTCATTTGTGGTTTTGTAGCAAATTCTGGCTGCGATAAGTCTAGAAAAATAAAAATCCGAAAATGGGGATACAACATCGGCGCCTTTTGCAATTGGAATTACGTAAGCATTATGTCCCTTTATGAAACACACTATTGCTGGAACTTCAACGCCATTATGATTTTCGGTCTGGTTGTCTTGAATTTGTAGCTTGGCATCAAATACCAGGCATTGATACCCGTATGATTTTGTAAATGTGTCAGTGTAGTCGGGGTATTTTCGCTTCAAAGAAAATCTCTTTTTTAC
This sequence comes from Desoria tigrina, assembly GCA_906901685.1. Taxonomy (NCBI): domain Eukaryota; kingdom Metazoa; phylum Arthropoda; class Collembola; order Entomobryomorpha; family Isotomidae; genus Desoria; species Desoria tigrina. The sequence goes on from CAJQTU010000081.1 coordinate 27,527, forward strand.
AACCACACGGGTGATATAATCATCAACTAGCTCACATTTATTGTTTTTTAAAATCTGTTGAGACACTAACAGTTTGTAGATGTGGAATTTGTAAAAATCAGTGCTCTCATTATCCGAATCCATTATTAAAAACCATCAATAGTTTTTGCGTTAAACCTAGTTTTACAACCGGGTTTTTGATTAATCTCAGACTTTAGCCACATTTTAATGAACTATTATAAATATTATAATTAATTAAAGATCATACCTCCAAGCAGGTTCCATGCATCATCAGTGTGAAGCAGTCTAGTATCTCCAAAATTTTATATGTTTCATCAATCAACATAAAAATAGATACAAAACGTGGTCGAATATGCACTATAGCTCTTTTAGGAGTCCAGTCAAGAGAGCGTAGTAATGAATCGTATCTCATATCATAGTCTTTTCCACCAGCGAATGACCTGCACGCCTGAATCTCTGTGGTTTCCGAATTCTCGTCATTACGCCAGAAAGCTTTACACTTTAGTTGACACTTTGAAATAGTGTAACATAGTTTTGATGCAATAGTTCTAGAGAACTGGAAATCAGAAAAAGGAAAAATCACTTCCTTCCCTCTTCCTAGAGGAGTAACAAATACATTGTTACCCTATATATAAAATGTCAGTTCTGAAAGCGTAATTTCGTTCCGAATATCACGATAATTTTTCACAATTTTATTTCGGTTACGGGCACAATCATTTTCGCTCACATATTTAATGATTTCATAGTTGTAGTAATTTGCTAGTTCGTCAAATTCGTCAGAATTTACACGTTTCAATGAAAATCGATTACGCACCACAACTCGGTCAATATATTCATCAATGGAAGAACACAGGAATTTCAAAAGTTGGTGTTTGAAAATTTCAAGTTTATAAAAATAAGGGGGCTCATCCTCGCCGAGGTCAACATCATATTCATGCATAGCAATTTTTGCATCCTGGCATTAGATTTAAACTGAAAAAGGTAAATCTGTCACATATATATCATTGATAAAACATGATCATCATCTGAGTCAAATACGTTGTTGCTTCTGTTATCATATGAATTTTCGGCAATCCTATGTTCGGCATTTCTTGTCATTCCATTTTGCAACATCAATTCTTCAAGTTGTTGCTGAAAGTTTTCGAATCCTGTGAAAAACGACCTCATTCTAAAGCGGTCGATTGACAATTCGGAATGTAAAAGGTTAAGGCCTTTCAATGTTCCAGTTCTTGAAAGAACGGTGTAAGCGTAGTTCATAAACATTTCCTTTTGACCCTGTAACGATGCAGGGAGTGGGGTACGGGGTAACATTAGAATAAATATAGAATAAGGATAGTTTAAGTGTACCGGGTAGAGTCATGTGATCTCTCCCGGTAAACATAAGAGTAAGATCATGCTCGAAGATAGCATTATGGGAGGAAGACGTGATTCTTCCTCCTCAGTTGGAATCGAGGAATTGAGCTATCTCATTGTAGCAGGGTGCGCTCCGAATCAATACAATTCAATTCATAGTTATATTCAATCCATTCCTCCGTTCTCTCTTTATTTAATCATCGAATAATCATCCCTTCGATCCTTAAGGGACCCATACGACGTCACCGGAGGACCTGGACCACATCACGACGGGATCCAGTCTGCTATCCCCTGTATTCGTAAGTTGAAAGGTTAAGGCGTTAATCAATCCGTTGCATATCAGGTTCATTATCAAGTATCACGTATAACATATTAAGGGGCGAGGGCCCTTGAAGTAGTTGGTGCGGATTGCGATCCCACCTCTACTATGTATACAGAGCTTCATTCCTTATAACCCAGAGATACTGATATGAGTGGAAAATTTGCAGATTGGGACCTATGGCCTGTTATTGCCCACCCAAGTCGTATCGGAAGTTGGCGAATGCTGTATTTTATCCCGGAAGAATGATGAATAAATGTATCTAGGATTGGAACTATTGGAACAGCAAAGTGCTCACACGTGGGCCCGGTGTATTTATCGAATGTACAGAATACGGCAATCGGCAATCCTTCATTGGGTTTAGTTTTGTTATTAAACAAGATTCCGGTGACATAACCCACACTCCCATTCACCAAATTAAAATTCACTGCTAAGTTTTCAGTGACGATAATTTTCGCACCATCCGCCAAAGATAAAACCCGATCTTCTTCGTCAAAGACTGGAAATGTCGCATTAATTTTAGATGGAACATCCACAATTGGGTTTCCCAACGAGGCTAGCTTGATTTTGTTGAAATCGTCGCATTCGCGATTTGTAGCAAAAATGAAAACTCAATTTTGTTCAAATTCAATTCGCTCTTCCTCTGTCAAGTTCTTGTTAAGTCTTGAATTCAATAGAACGAGAGTTTCTTCAGCTACAACCTTTTCTCTGATATTGTTAAGCAACTGAAGTTATTGGGAATCTGTTTTTTGTCTCACATTTTCATGTAATACTTCAATTTCAAACTTTCGGAAAAGAATGGAACCTTTTTTGGTAAACTCACATTCGATTTTGTCGGGTGAAGTGTAAAGAGTTACGCCACCAATGCAGGGGAGCTGGTACAAATCCCCGAATAAAAGTATGTTTATTCCAGCAAAATCTATTTCACTATCGAGAGTGTTTTTTATTCTGTCATTTAGAAGTGATAATAATTGACAACTTACTAACGAAAGCTCATCTATTATTATCCACTTTAGCTGTTCCAAATCGCGTTTAAACTTTTGTGGAGCCTTTTGCTCCGAAATGAATTTGTAGTTTCCACCGTTCCTTTTTCGAAGTCTAAGGAAAGAGTGTATCGTCCTACCAAAAACGTTAGAGGCCGAACTGCCCGTAGGTCCCAATGTTTGATATTTTATACTTCTTAGTTCTAATTGGCCCGTTATTTCCTCAATCAATCTCGATTTGCCTGTCCCAGATCCACCAAATACACAGATTTTAACACTGCCGTTTCCACAAGGGTTTGATATTTTTTGTAGAACAATGTCAACTACATTTTCTTGGCAACTTGTGAGTTTTACTGGGGTTGGTCGATTTGGTCGAAAATGAAATGGAACAGTCGAGCGACTACTTTTTCTAACGTTTTCCAGAAACTTTGTATAGATTTTATGGGGTTTTCTGAAATTTTGTTGAGCTGATGTTATATTATAGGGCTCTGAAACCTCTTGAGTACTTTGTTGGGACGTCATTCATTACAAGCTCTTCAAATGACAATGAGGGGTGAATGAAAGAGCTCAGGTTGTTTAAACACATTCAACCGTCGATTAGACTTTCACAAACTTGTTCCACAAGTCCCAGGCCCCTTGTAATTCAGTAATCTTATTGCCCTTCAAACTGTACACTTCCAAAAAGCTTCATTATTGTCTCAGTCTCATCACAGCTAAGATGAGCTCTCTCCAATCAACACTTACTACCGAGAAGACTATCCCAAATAGCCCCACAGCTATGGATACTCCTTTATCAGCATCTACTTCTTCAGCAAGCTCAAAATACCCATCCGACGACTACGAAGTGAAAACGTTTAGTAATCAACTCCTCGACAGAGATGAGACTGAATTTGAAATTGTATATTCGTCATCCAATCTGACAGACCTTATAGCTACTGTGAAGTGTCCCACCGGAGCTGCCAGGGTAGTTTACCCACACCCAGATAGGGCTTTTCCATGGCCCACTAAAAACACGGAAGTTTTAAAACCTTTGCAAGAAAGGTTGGCCAAGTACTTCACTTCCCTTTCCAACTGTCAGGAGGATATTGACGACCAAATCGCCGAAGTAGATGAACGGCACGAAGTAAATAAACTTATTGATCCAATCCTTCAAGAATGTCAGCAAATCAGTAATTGTGTAGCCCTCACTCTTGTGCCGGCTCTCCGAAATCCATTAAAATCCTCAAAAATCAGGGAATTTTTTTGGATGGATCTGAAAAAGTTGATACAAATCTTAGCTATCGAAACTAAGAATTGGGCCGAGCTGTCAGTGTGGGTATGTTACACACACTTTATCCCTCCTCATCTAAATCAATATTTAAAAACAAGCAAGACCCAAACCAGCATGCTGCAGCGGTGTTTGCTTATCGATGCAATGCTAACCAATAAGCAATCCCTCTCTGAAATCGAAATCGAAATTAAGGAAATTTGGGATGCATCCGATCGGTTTGAAATGATGAAAACGAATAATTCTGACTGCAAAAGTGTAAACAAAAGAAAAAGAATGCAACTTAAAAAGGTGCAAGTTGCCCCTAAACCTCAAAAAACCAAAACTAAATGATACTTCCAGTGAGAGAAGCGTGTATATAATTACTCTCCATATTTCCAACCCATCGCCCTAACCCTACCTTTATTTGCAGTCGTTCTCTTTAAACCATATCACAAGTAATTTAAATAAACAATTCATTCCTGTTTTTAACTTTGTCAACTCCACATCCTCGAATCTTTTGTCCAAAATGGATTTCCGAAACAGTGAAAAACGGCAGCTCGAAAGTGACATCGAATTGGTAACTGCCAAAAAACGAAAAACTCTAACTCCAACCGAACTATTCATTGAGTCGTGCAATTCCAGAGCATGTGCTGCTGCTGATATTCCGTATTATCGAAAAGCCGATTTCTACGAGGACAGTGATACTTTTAATTTGCCGCAAATTCAAATCCGAAAGTTTTGGAATGAGGAAACTGGCACTTTCCACGTTCACTGGAGCAAAAGGAATGGATTCATCAACGGACAAGCCATTCCCAACTCACACCAACAGGTATGTAGCAATGCATTCATATCACATTGATTTATTTCTCAAATTAATTCTTTGTAACGTAAACGGTTAAACGGGCTGTTGTTAAATAAGTAACCATTTTAACTATTTTTCTTTCAGATTTCAGCGGCAGGATTGGGACAGTTGATTTCTAAATTGAAGTTGATTTTGAAAGAAATCTCGACAGCATCGTACAAGCAGAATTTACCCAGATTCGTGGATAACCCGTTTGCAAAGGTCACCGACAGGCACAACCCGGCATACTGGAACCTAAGCTTAATCGAGACACTGGACAACTCGGAACTAATTATGAGGCCTTGCAAGGATTACAGAGGATGTTGCACTGTTCGAATCCTACATCCGATATCATCTGAGGCCAATCCGGGCTGGAATGGAATTTGTTGCAATTTGGACATCAAGACATGCAAAGATTTTGTAGCAATACTTGAAACAATACAAGCTGTAATTGATGCCGAAAATGAGGCCAGAATCGCCGCACTAAATTAATTTTTAAGTTTATTTTGGGGTTTTCAAAAATATACTAAATTGATAAGGTTTTTATATGAATGTGCATCACAAATGAATTGTAATAGTAGCATATTAGTATTGGTGACTCAATGATTTTGTTAAATAGAATAACATTCCTTGCTCTCATAAACTCTGAACCTGTATATTTGACGTGTTTTAGCGTTGATCTATATTTATATTTATATAATATATATTTATGTGTAAAAGAATGATAAATTCTTTTTAGCTTTTATGTTGGAGATTTTGTTAAATAAAATAACACTCCTTACTCTCCTTAACACTGAACCTGTATATATGACGTGTTTTAAAGTGGATCTATGTTTATATTTATAATATATATATTTATGGGTAAAGGTATGATGAATTGGTTCTTTTTAGCTTTTATTTTGGAAAATAAAACAAAAATTAATTAAAAAGTTGTAAAACATGTATTTGTAGTATTGAATATTGTACATCAACCTTATTCATCCATCTATTTAAATTTCCACACAAGTTATTCTCAACCATTTTAATAAAATGCAGAGATCATTCTTATCCTTAATGGGACTTCTGGCTAAGTACCTTTTAAGATGCTTGTCTTTTCGATTTTTCAGTAGCCTAGTTTGAAGGACCGCCCCCCTGCATAAATTTCTCTTTGTCTTTGCCCAGTCTGTTTCAATATACAAAGTTTTCGGGCATGCAAATTTTTCCACATCCATTTCATATCCAATTTCCTTAAGATCCGTTGCCGATACCTTCAAACCATATAACTCTGGAGATGCGGATGGATGAGCAGCTATCAGTTTCAAATTTAGCATGTAAACCAAAATAATAATAAGAACTCATTGTTCCAATTCATCCATCAAAGATACGAATCGAGCCTGAATATAATATACATTCATTTATATTATAAACCTATTGCCTTTCGGATACACCTGTACAGCATCCGGCACTTCGATTGACTCTTTTATCATGGGATGTACTTCCGTCATTGTGTCTTCAAATGCGAGAGGAAGTGCGTTGGAAATGATAGTTGTTGATGTTAATTCAATCAAAACCAAAATATCAAGATCTTAGTAACTTAAAAACAAAACAGTTGGCTTTAAAAGCTATGCAAATGATTTAATCTTTTTTACCTGTATCATTCAATCTAAGGACTCCATTAATGGATGAAAGAGACATGGTAGGATGTTCAACTGAAATTGAAAACAATGAGCATTCAACATCGAAATCCCATCAACGCATGGCGTCCGTTGTTTCTCATATTTTATCTGACTTCCTAAATTAGACATTTACCTTTCGGATACATTTGTCCAACATCCGGCACTTCGATTGACTCTTTTATCATAGGATGTACTTCCATCATTGTGTCTTCAAGTGCGAGAGGAAGTGCGTTGGAAATGATAGTTGTTGATATTACTTAAATCAAAACCAAAATGTCAAAATCTTAGTAACTTAAAAACAAAACCGTTGGCTTTAAAAGCTATGCAATTGATTTAATATTTTTTACCTGAATCATACGATCTAAGGACTCCATTAATGGATGAATGAGACATGGTAGGATGTTCAACTGGAATTGAAAACAATGAGCATTCAACAACACAATCTAATTTCCTCTGTAAATCCTCAACATGCAATATTAGAAGTATTAATGAACTTTTCATAATCACTCTCACTCAAATAAGGGGAAATTAATATTTTCTCACCACGCACGTCCTGTTGGGCACCACGCTTCTGATTTGGAACTAAAGCCGTACTTGTTGAAGCTTGTTCACGAATGTTTGGTTCAACATCCGGCACTTGCGACTTGTAATTATTACCATGATAAGCAGAGCAACGATTTTTGGTTTTCAAATGCAGGCTAAAAATGCCCGAATCCTCTTTTTTTACGCACATTCCAGGACCTTCATATGGAATTCCAAAACGACAGATTTTTATGGCGATACAGGGTTCGCAATGATCGCAGGGATTGTGTGCTGAATAATTTGTAATTCCACATTCATTTCAACTTTGAACTCTTTATTGAACTAAACTGATGGTCATTGACATTTCACATTTGAAAATCGTTTGCATATATCATATCACATATAGAAGTTTAAGGTTTCTGGACACATTTCGCATTCAATTTTGTCGATTTGCCGTTTGAATTTTCATCATCGTTCGGGTTGATCAGCTCAAGTTGCTCAATCAAGTACTATCTGGACAAAGTAGCAGGTAGCAGAGAAGTCGTAAGTTGTCAGGGAGGGTGAAAGGCAAGTGAAAGTGAAGATCGCAAGTACAAAGAAAGGCTCGAAGTGAAGATTGATTGATGGTAGTATTGAATAGTAATGCTTGCTCGGTTTAATTTTGATTTGATAATGTCAAACTTGCACACGTATGAGACTTATGATTATGACTGCACATGTACTTTTTCCTAGTTTTTGCCATTACTTCATACTTTTCTCTATTATTCAGTGTTTACCAACTTATGGGAAAATTGTTGAATGTGGGTTTCAGCCGTTTGTTGTTTGTATTCAGTAGCTAAGGGCCAAACCCCAAAGCCAGGTTATTGGGCTCAACTAGCAAGGAGTCGACAGCTAGGTGATCAGGAAAATCCAAAATTATCGGTAATTATTTTTTAATTCGGTACCAATTTCATGTTTAAAATCAATCAAGTTGCACAAAAACGGAAAACGGTATTCAAGATTTTGCGTATTTATTTAAGGAATCGAAGATTCAGGCGAGGTGGCAAATATTTGCTTCCTTCCACACTTTCTGTATTTAATATTTCACTTGTATGGGCACTTGAGCATGGATAAGTAGTGTTTTATCATCCTAAAATCTCTAAATTACAATAAATCCTTTTATTCCTCTAATTTTGGTTTTTTTCTTTTGAATTTTTATTTGCTAATTTTTAATACGTTGAGATTTTTGAAACCACAGCAAATGGTAGATTTTGGTATAAAAATCATCTTTTCATTTGAACTGAACTAGAGTTAGAATTAGACGAGCATTTTAAGACATTTTTGGAGGGGGTTGTCATGCATTATTAGGGGGGAGGGGGCTACAAAATAAATCTATGAAATCCAAGGTCAAAGGGTGTAAAGCGTTGTAGAAGGGATACGGATTGCGGATGAGGTGTCATTCATTCCTCCTCTCTCATAGTAGTGTGGAGTTCATTGCGTTTCTTTCTCTCTGCTTCTCTCTTCATCATCTTTCCTTGGGTCATCTCAAACCCCAAATTTAAATTTCCCCAAAAAGCCCGGGTTTTGCACCCTGGTGTCAGTAGGAGTGGTCCCGTATCCGTCAAAGATGTTCTATTACTCATGGGCATCGTTTAAACCCCAAATCTCAATTTCCCCAAAAAGCCCTGGTTTTGCACCCTGGTATCAGTGTAAGTGGTCCAGTATACATCAAAGATGTTCTATTACTCATGGGCATCGTTTAAACCCCAAATCTCAATTTCCCCAAAAAGCCCGGGTTTTGCACTCTGAAATGTAGTTTCAGGGTGTTATCATGTGTAGATGATAGACATAGAATTTACTGTAAACTACCTTAGCGGCAGTTTTAAATTGATTAAGAGCTTTGCACTGTTTTAATGCGCAGGTTTATAATGAGTAAGAGCTTTGAACTGATTTCATGGTTTGTTTTTGGGGTTTAATTGATGGGGGACAGGGGGTGTGACCGATTTGACCCAAGTTCGAAATTAGTCTCACTCTTGAGCCAAGGAACAAGTGTACAAAATTTGGTGACCGTAGGTCCAGCCGTTCTCCAGTTATCGCTCGGACAGACGGACAGACGGACAGACGGACGGACGGACGGACAGACGGATTTTAATTTTTAATTTTTTATTCATATGTACTTAATTGAGACCTGCCAGCTGACATTAAGAGGGAATTGATTTCCTTACCGTCTGCTTGTAGTGGCAATCATCTCGGTGCCAAGGAGGTTGAACTCCGTTGCCCTTCAGATTTTCGCCGGGAATCTGTATCCTATCACCATTGATTTTACAATTGTCTTATGTATTTCAAATTTAGAAAGACAAAATAAATTGCAAGTTTCAATGTTTGTATGAGGCAAGATTGAGCTCTCAGGAGGTGTAATTTCATTTCTCATCTCTTACCTCATAGTCACCCGCCTCAAAATTATTGCAGGTTGAATAAATGAGCTGGAAATCGACTTGATGGGATTCCTATGCCAAGAAAGGGTTTAAGAGTGGGAGAGGGGGTGGACAAGAGATCATATATGAGCGAGATCTTATATGAGTTATATGAGTTCCCGTGAATATAGATTGATTTGGGCTCCATCACTCATATGCCAGAGATGAGATCGAAAGGGGTAAGAAAGCTTGAGCCAATCAAATGCTGCCACGCGGCTTTCTCTCTTCGGTTCATGCTTCTATTTCTTCTCTCTTCCATCTTCTCTCCCGACCCGATATTGCAGCAGTCAACTCATTCCTCTCCTCACTCAGCTCCTCAACTCCGACAGGTTCAGTTGTTGAAGGATTCATACTCACCAGAATTTCTTCGTTTCCCAATCAGCCGAAGTTGATAAATATCCCTTATATAATCGATTCGATTCTTATCGACTCTCCGCTCAAATTCACGAGCCGCTACAGTTCTCCACTTGAGTAAGTACGTCGATTTAGTCATTTTGCATTTCCATTGGTTCATTACATGTATTTCCTTCCGTCTCTTTGCTCTTTCTCATGAACTTGAACTGACTGGCCGTTGACATCTCTCTTTCTTTTCACTTTTCGTTTGGCTTGGCGTTTGATTGTGTGCTGAATAATTTGTAATTCCACATTCATTTCAACTTTGAACTCTTTATTGAACTAAACTGATGGTCATTGACATTTCACATTTGAAAATAGTTTGCATATATCATATCACATATAGAAGTTTAAGGTTTCTGGACACATTTCGCATTCAATTTTGTCGATTTGCCGTTTGAATTTTCATCATCGTTCGAGTTGATCAGCTCAAGTTGCTCAATCAAGTACTATCTGGACAAAGTAGCAGGTAGCAGAGAAGTTGTAAGTTGTCAGGGAGGGTGAAAGGCAAGTGAAAGTGAAGATCGCAAGTACAAAGAAAGGCTCGAAGTGAAGATTGATTGATGGTAGTATTGAATAGTAATGCTTGCTCGGTTTAATTTTGATTTGATAATGTCAAACTTGCACACGTATGAGACTTATGATTATGACTGCACATGCACTTTTTCCTAGTTTTTGCCATTACTTCATACTTTTCTCTATTATTCAGTGTTTACCAACTTATGGGAAAATTGTTGAATGTGGGTTTCAGCCGTTTGTTGTTTGTTTTCAGTAGCTAAGGGCCAAAGCCCAAAGCCAGGTTATTGGGCTCAACTAGCAAGGAGTCGACAGCTAGGTGATCAGGAAAATCCAGAATTATCGGTAATTATTTTTTAATTCGGTACCAATTTCATGTTTAAAATCAATCAAGTTGCACAAAAACGGAAAACGGTATTCAAGATTTTGGGTATTTATTTAAGGAATCGAAGATTCAGGCGAGGTGGCAAATATTTGCTTCCTTCCACACTTTCTGTATTTAATATTTCACTTGTATGGGCACTTGAGCATGGATAAGTAGTGTTTTATCATCCTAAAATCTCTAAATTACAATAAATCCTTTTATTCCTCTAATTTTGGTTTTTTTCTTTTGAATTTTTATTTGCTAATTTTTAATACGTTGAGATTTTTGAAACCACAGAAAATGGTAGATTTTGGTATAAAAATCATCTTTTCATTTGAACTGAACTAGAGTTAGAATTAGACGAGCATTTTAAGACATTTTTGGTGGGGGTTGTCATGCATTATTAGGGGGGAGGGGGCTACAAAATAAATCTATGAAATCCAAGGTCAAAGGGTGTAAAGCGTTGTAGAAGGGATGCGGATTGCGGATGAGGTGTCATTCATTCCTCCTCTCTCATAGTAGTGTGGAGTTCATTGCGTTTCTTTCTCTCTGCTTCTCTCTTCATCATCTTTCCTTGGGTCATCTCAAACCCCAAATCTAAATTTCCCCAAAAAGCCCGGGTTTTGCACTCTGAAATGTAGTTTCAGGGTGTTATCATGTGTAGATGATAGACATAGAATTTACTGTAAACTACCTTAGCGGCAGTTTTAAATTGATTAAGAGCTTTGCACTGTTTTAATGCGCAGGTTTATAATGAGTAAGAGCTTTGAACTGATTTCATGGTTTGTTTTTGGGGTTTAATTGATGGGGGACAGGGGGTGTGACCGATTTGACCCAAGTTCGAACTTAGTCTCACTCTTGAGCCAAGGAACAAGTGTACAAAATTTGGTGACCGTAGGTCCAGCCGTTCTCCAGTTATCGCTCGGACAGACGGACAGACGGACGGACGGACGAACAGACGGATTTTAATTTTTAATTTTTTATTCATATGTACTTAATTGAGACCTGCCAGCTGACATTAAGAGGGAATTGATTTCCTTACCGTCTGCTTGTAGTGGCAATCATCTCGGTGCCAAGGAGGCTGAACTCCGTTGCCCTTCAGATTTTCGCCGGGAATCTGTATCCTATCACCATTGATTTTACAATTGTCTTATGTATTTCAAATTTAGAAAGACAAAATAAATTGCAAGTTTCAATGTTTGTATGAGGCAAGATTGAGCTCTCAGGAGGTGTAATTTCATTTCTCATCTCTTACCTCATAGTCACCCGCCTCAAAATTATTGCAGGTTGAATAAATGAGCTGGAAATCGACTTGATGGGATTCCTATGCCAAGAAAGGGTTTAAGAGTGGGAGAGGGGGTGGACAAGAGATCATATATGAGCGAGATCTTATATGAGTTATATGAGTTCCCGTGAATATAGATTGATTTGGGCTCCATCACTCATATGCCAGAGATGAGATCGAAAGGGGTAAGAAAGCTTGAGCCAATCAAATGCTGCCACGCGGCTTTCTCTCTTCGGTTCATGCTTCTATTTCTTCTCTCTTCCATCTTCTCTCCCGACCCGATATTGCAGGAGTCAACTCATTCCTCTCCTCACTCAGCTCCTCAACTCCGACAGGTTCAGTTGTTGAAGGATTCATACTCACCAGAATTTCTTCGTTTCCCAATCAGCCGAAGTTGATAAATATCCCTTATATAATCGATTCGATTCTTATCGACTCTCCGCTCAAATTCACGAGCCGCTACAGTTCTCCACTTGAGTAAGTACGTCGATTTAGTCATTTTGCATTTCCATTGGTTCATTACATGTATTTCCTTCCGTCTCTTTGCTCTTTCTCATGAACTTGAACTGACTGGCCGTTGACATCTCTCTTTCTTTTCACTTTTCGTTTGGCTTGGCGTTTGATTGTGTGCTGAATAATTTGTAATTCCACATTCATTTCAACTTTGAACTCTTTATTGAACTAAACTGATGGTCATTGACATTTCACATTTGAAAATCGTTTGCATATATCATATCACATATAGAAGTTTAAGGTTTCTGGACACATTTCGCATTCAATTTTGTCGATTTGCCGTTTGAATTTTCATCATCGTTCGAGTTGATCAGCTCAAGTTGCTCAATCAAGTACTATCTGGACAAAGTAGCAGGTAGCAGAGAAGTTGTAAGTTGTCAGGGAGGGTGAAAGGCAAGTGAAAGTGAAGATCGCAAGTACAAAGAAAGGCTCGAAGTGAAGATTGATTGATGGTAGTATTGAATAGTAATGCTTGCTCGGTTTAATTTTGATTTGATAATGTCAAACTTGCACACGTATGAGACTTATGATTATGACTGCACATGCACTTTTTCCTAGTTTTTGCCATTACTTCATACTTTTCTCTATTATTCAGTGTTTACCAACTTATGGGAAAATTGTTGAATGTGGGTTTCAGCCGTTTGTTGTTTGTTTTCAGTAGCTAAGGGCCAAAGCCCAAAGCCAGGTTATTGGGCTCAACTAGCAAGGAGTCGACAGCTAGGTGATCAGGAAAATCCAGAATTATCGGTAATTATTTTTTAATTCGGTACCAATTTCATGTTTAAAATCAATCAAGTTGCACAAAAACGGAAAACGGTATTCAAGATTTTGGGTATTTATTTAAGGAATCGAAGATTCAGGCGAGGTGGCAAATATTTGCTTCCTTCCACACTTTCTGTATTTAATATTTCACTTGTATGGGCACTTGAGCATGGATAAGTAGTGTTTTATCATCCTAAAATCTCTAAATTACAATAAATCCTATTATTCCTCTAATTTTGGTTTTTTTCTTTTGAATTTTTATTTGCTAATTTTTAATACGTTGAGATTTTTGAAACCACAGAAAATGGTAGATTTTGGTATAAAAATCATCTTTTCATTTGAACTGAACTAGAGTTAGAATTAGACGAGCATTTTAAGACATTTTTGGTGGGGGTTGTCATGCATTATTAGGGGGGAGGGGGCTACAAAATAAATCTATGAAATCCAAGGTCAAAGGGTGTAAAGCGTTGTAGAAGGGATGCGGATTGCGGATGAGGTGTCATTCATTCCTCCTCTCTCATAGTAGTGTGGAGTTCATTGCGTTTCTTTCTCTCTGCTTCTCTCTTCATCATCTTTTCTTGGGTCATCTCAAACCCCAAATCTAAATTTCCCCAAAAAGCCCGGGTTTTGCCCCCTGGTGTCAGTAGGAGTGGTCCCGTATCCGTCAAAGATGTTCTATTACTCATGGGCATCGTTTAAACCCCAAATCTCAATTTCCCCAAAAAGCCCTGGTTTTGCACCCTGGTATCAGTTTGAGTGGTCCAGTATACATCAAAGATGTTCTATTACTCATGGGCATCGTTTATACCCCAAATCTCAATTTCCCCAAAAAGCCCGGGTTTTGCACTCTGAAATGTAGTTTCAGGGTGTTATCATGTGTAGATGATAGACATAGAATTTACTGTAAACTACCTTAGCGGCAGTTTTAAATTGATTAAGAGCTTTGCACTGTTTTAATGGGCAGGTTTATAATGAGTAAGAGCTTTGAACTGATTTCATGGTTTGTTTTTGGGGTTTAATTGATGGGGGACAGGGGGTGTGACCGATTTGACCCAAGTTCGAACTTTGTCTCACTCTTGAGCCAAGGAACAAGTGTACAAAATTTGGTGACCGTAGGTCCAGCCGTTCTCCAGTTATCGCTCGGAAAGACGGACAGACGGACGGACGGACGGACAGACGGATTTTAATTTTTAATTTTTTATTCATATGTACTTAATTGAGACCTGCCAGCTGACATTAAGAGGGAATTGATTTCCTTACCGTCTGCTTGTAGTGGCAATCATCTCGGTGCCAAGGAGGTTGAACTCCGTTGCCCTTCAGATTTTCGCCGGGAATCTGTATCCTATCACCATTGATTTTACAATTGTCTTATGTATTTCAAATTTAGAAAGACAAAATAAATTGCAAGTTTCAATGTTTGTATGAAGCAAGATTGAGCTCTCAGGAGGTGTAATTTCATTTCTCATCTCTTACCTCATAGTCACCCGCCTCAAAATTATTGCAGGTTGAATAAATGAGCTGGAAATCGACTTGATGGGATTCCTATGCCAAGAAAGGGTTTAAGAGTGGGAGAGGGGGTGGACAAGAGATCATATATGAGCGAGATCTTATATGAGTTATATGAGTTCCCGTGAATATAGATTGATTTGGGCTCCATCACTCATATGCCAGAGATGAGATCGAAAGGGGTAAGAAAGCTTGAGCCAATCAAATGCTGCCACGCGGCTTTCTCTCTTCGGTTCATGCTTCTATTTCTTCTCTCTTCCATCTTCTCTCCCGACCCGATATTGCAGGAGTCAACTCATTCCTCTCCTCACTCAGCTCCTCAACTCCGACAGGTTCAGTTGTTGAAGGATTCATACTCACCAGAATTTCTTCGTTTCCCAATCAGCCGAAGTTGATAAATATCCCTTATATAATCGATTCGATTCTTATCGACTCTCCGCTCAAATTCACGAGCCGCTACAGTTCTCCACTTGAGTAAGTACGTCGATTTAGTCATTTTGCATTTCCATTGGTTCATTACATGTATTTCCTTCCGTCTCTTTGCTCTTTCTCATGAACTTGAACTGACTGGCCGTTGACATCTCTCTTTCTTTTCACTCTTCGTTTGGCTTGGCGTTTGATTGTGTGCTGAATAATTTGTAATTCCACATTCATTTCAACTTTGAACTCTTTATTGAACTAAACTGATGGTCATTGACATTTCACATTTGAAAATCGTTTGCATATATCATATCACATATAGAAGTTTAAGGTTTCTGGACACATTTCGCATTCAATTTTGTCGATTTGCCGTTTGAATTTTCATCATCGTTCGAGTTGATCAGCTCAAGTTGCTCAATCAAGTACTATCTGGACAAAGTAGCAGGTAGCAGAGAAGTTGTAAGTTGTCAGGGAGGGTGAAAGGCAAGTGAAAGTGAAGATCGCAAGTACAAAGAAAGGCTCGAAGTGAAGATTGATTGATGGTAGTATTGAATAGTAATGCTTGCTCGGTTTAATTTTGATTTGATAATGTCAAACTTGCACACGTATGAGACTTATGATTATGACTGCACATGCACTTTTTCCTAGTTTTTGCCATTACTTCATACTTTTCTCTATTATTCAGTGTTTACCAACTTATGGGAAAATTGTTGAATGTGGGTTTCAGCCGTTTGTTGTTTGTTTTCAGTAGCTAAGGGCCAAAGCCCAAAGCCAGGTTATTGGGCTCAACTAGCAAGGAGTCGACAGCTAGGTGATCAGGAAAATCCAGAATTATCGGTAATTATTTTTTAATTCGGTACCAATTTCATGTTTAAAATCAATCAAGTTGCACAAAAACGGAAAACGGTATTCAAGATTTTGGGTATTTATTTAAGGAATCGAAGATTCAGGCGAGGTGGCAAATATTTGCTTCCTTCCACACTTTCTGTATTTAATATTTCACTTGTATGGGCACTTGAGCATGGATAAGTAGTGTTTTATCATCCTAAAATCTCTAAATTACAATAAATCCTTTTATTCCTCTAATTTTGGTTTTTTTCTTTTGAATTTTTATTTGCTAATTTTTAATACGTTGAGATTTTTGAAACCACAGAAAATGGTAGATTTTGGTATAAAAATCATCTTTTCATTTGAACTGAACTAGAGTTAGAATTAGACGAGCATTTTAAGACATTTTTGGTGGGGGTTGTCATGCATTATTAGGGGGGAGGGGGCTACAAAATAAATCTATGAAATCCAAGGTCAAAGGGTGTAAAGCGTTGTAGAAGGGATGCGGATTGCGGATGAGGTGTCATTCATTCCTCCTCTCTCATAGTAGTGTGGAGTTCATTGCGTTTCTTTCTCTCTGCTTCTCTCTTCATCATCTTTCCTTGGGTCATCTCAAACCCCAAATCTAAATTTCCCCAAAAAGCCCGGGTTTTGCCCCCTGGTGTCAGTAGGAGTGGTCCCGTATCCGTCAAAGATGTTCTATTACTCATGGGCATCGTTTAAACCCCAAATCTCAATTTCCCCAAAAAGCCCTGGTTTTGCACCCTGGTATCAGTTTGAGTGGTCCAGTATACATCAAAGATGTTCTATTACTCATGGGCATCGTTTATACCCCAAATCTCAATTTCCCCAAAAAGCCCGGGTTTTGCACTCTGAAATGTAGTTTCAGGGTGTTATCATGTGTAGATGATAGACATAGAATTTACTGTAAACTACCTTAGCGGCAGTTTTAAATTGATTAAGAGCTTTGCACTGTTTTAATGGGCAGGTTTATAATGAGTAAGAGCTTTGAACTGATTTCATGGTTTGTTTTTGGGGTTTAATTGATGGGGGACAGGGGGTGTGACCGATTTGACCCAAGTTCGAACTTTGTCTCACTCTTGAGCCAAGGAACAAGTGTACAAAATTTGGTGACCGTAGGTCCAGCCGTTCTCCAGTTATCGCTCGGAAAGACGGACAGACGGACGGACGGACGGACAGACGGATTTTAATTTTTAATTTTTTATTCATATGTACTTAATTGAGACCTGCCAGCTGACATTAAGAGGGAATTGATTTCCTTACCGTCTGCTTGTAGTGGCAATCATCTCGGTGCCAAGGAGGTTGAACTCCGTTGCCCTTCAGATTTTCGCCGGGAATCTGTATCCTATCACCATTGATTTTACAATTGTCTTATGTATTTCAAATTTAGAAAGACAAAATAAATTGCAAGTTTCAATGTTTGTATGAAGCAAGATTGAGCTCTCAGGAGGTGTAATTTCATTTCTCATCTCTTACCTCATAGTCACCCGCCTCAAAATTATTGCAGGTTGAATAAATGAGCTGGAAATCGACTTGATGGGATTCCTATGCCAAGAAAG
Organism: Desoria tigrina; assembly: GCA_906901685.1. NCBI lineage: Eukaryota > Metazoa > Arthropoda > Collembola > Entomobryomorpha > Isotomidae > Desoria > Desoria tigrina. The sequence continues at coordinate 45,069 of CAJQTU010000081.1, forward strand.
GGTTTAAGAGTGGGAGAGGGGGTGGACAAGAGATCATATATGAGCGAGATCTTATATGAGTTATATGAGTTCCCGTGAATATAGATTGATTTGGGCTCCATCACTCATATGCCAGAGATGAGATCGAAAGGGGTAAGAAAGCTTGAGCCAATCAAATGCTGCCACGCGGCTTTCTCTCTTCGGTTCATGCTTCTATTTCTTCTCTCTTCCATCTTCTCTCCCGACCCGATATTGCAGGAGTCAACTCATTCCTCTCCTCACTCAGCTCCTCAACTCCGACAGGTTCAGTTGTTGAAGGATTCATACTCACCAGAATTTCTTCGTTTCCCAATCAGCCGAAGTTGATAAATATCCCTTATATAATCGATTCGATTCTTATCGACTCTCCGCTCAAATTCACGAGCCGCTACAGTTCTCCACTTGAGTAAGTACGTCGATTTAGTCATTTTGCATTTCCATTGGTTCATTACATGTATTTCCTTCCGTCTCTTTGCTCTTTCTCATGAACTTGAACTGACTGGCCGTTGACATCTCTCTTTCTTTTCACTTTTCGTTTGGCTTGGCGTTTGATTGTGTGCTGAATAATTTGTAATTCCACATTCATTTCAACTTTGAACTCTTTATTGAACTAAACTGATGGTCATTGACATTTCACATTTGAAAATCGTTTGCATATATCATATCACATATAGAAGTTTAAGGTTTCTGGACACATTTCGCATTCAATTTTGTCGATTTGCCGTTTGAATTTTCATCATCGTTCGAGTTGATCAGCTCAAGTTGCTCAATCAAGTACTATCTGGACAAAGTAGCAGGTAGCAGAGAAGTTGTAAGTTGTCAGGGAGGGTGAAAGGCAAGTGAAAGTGAAGATCGCAAGTACAAAGAAAGGCTCGAAGTGAAGATTGATTGATGGTAGTATTGAATAGTAATGCTTGCTCGGTTTAATTTTGATTTGATAATGTCAAACTTGCACACGTATGAGACTTATGATTATGACTGCACATGCACTTTTTCCTAGTTTTTGCCATTACTTCATACTTTTCTCTATTATTCAGTGTTTACCAACTTATGGGAAAATTGTTGAATGTGGGTTTCAGCCGTTTGTTGTTTGTTTTCAGTAGCTAAGGGCCAAAGCCCAAAGCCAGGTTATTGGGCTCAACTAGCAAGGAGTCGACAGCTAGGTGATCAGGAAAATCCAGAATTATCGGTAATTATTTTTTAATTCGGTACCAATTTCATGTTTAAAATCAATCAAGTTGCACAAAAACGGAAAACGGTATTCAAGATTTTGGGTATTTATTTAAGGAATCGAAGATTCAGGCGAGGTGGCAAATATTTGCTTCCTTCCACACTTTCTGTATTTAATATTTCACTTGTATGGGCACTTGAGCATGGATAAGTAGTGTTTTATCATCCTAAAATCTCTAAATTACAATAAATCCTTTTATTCCTCTAATTTTGGTTTTTTTCTTTTGAATTTTTATTTGCTAATTTTTAATACGTTGAGATTTTTGAAACCACAGAAAATGGTAGATTTTGGTATAAAAATCATCTTTTCATTTGAACTGAACTAGAGTTAGAATTAGACGAGCATTTTAAGACATTTTTGGTGGGGGTTGTCATGCATTATTAGGGGGGAGGGGGCTACAAAATAAATCTATGAAATCCAAGGTCAAAGGGTGTAAAGCGTTGTAGAAGGGATGCGGATTGCGGATGAGGTGTCATTCATTCCTCCTCTCTCATAGTAGTGTGGAGTTCATTGCGTTTCTTTCTCTCTGCTTCTCTCTTCATCATCTTTTCTTGGGTCATCTCAAACCCCAAATCTAAATTTCCCCAAAAAGCCCGGGTTTTGCCCCCTGGTGTCAGTAGGAGTGGTCCCGTATCCGTCAAAGATGTTCTATTACTCATGGGCATCGTTTAAACCCCAAATCTCAATTTCCCCAAAAAGCCCTGGTTTTGCACCCTGGTATCAGTTTGAGTGGTCCAGAATACATCAAAGATGTTCTATTACTCATGGGCATCGTTTATACCCCAAATCTCAATTTCCCCAAAAAGCCCGGGTTTTGCACTCTGAAATGTAGTTTCAGGGTGTTATCATATGTAGATGATAGACATAGAATTTACTGTAAACTACCTTAGCGGCAGTTTTAAATTGATTAAGAGCTTTGCACTGTTTTAATGGGCAGGTTTATAATGAGTAAGAGCTTTGAACTGATTTCATGGTTTGTTTTTGGGGTTTAATTGATGGGGGACAGGGGGTGTGACCGATTTGACCCAAGTTCGAACTTTGTCTCACTCTTGAGCCAAGGAACAAGTGTACAAAATTTGGTGACCGTAGGTCCAGCCGTTCTCCAGTTATCGCTCGGAAAGACGGACAGACGGACGGACGGACGGACAGACGGATTTTAATTTTTAATTTTTTATTCATATGTACTTAATTGAGACCTGCCAGCTGACATTAAGAGGGAATTGATTTCCTTACCGTCTGCTTGTAGTGGCAATCATCTCGGTGCCAAGGAGGTTGAACTCCGTTGCCCTTCAGATTTTCGCCGGGAATCTGTATCCTATCACCATTGATTTTACAATTGTCTTATGTATTTCAAATTTAGAAAGACAAAATAAATTGCAAGTTTCAATGTTTGTATGAAGCAAGATTGAGCTCTCAGGAGGTGTAATTTCATTTCTCATCTCTTACCTCATAGTCACCCGCCTCAAAATTATTGCAGGTTGAATAAATGAGCTGGAAATCGACTTGATGGGATTCCTATGCCAAGAAAGGGTTTAAGAGTGGGAGAGGGGGTGGACAAGAGATCATATATGAGCGAGATCTTATATGAGTTATATGAGTTCCCGTGAATATAGATTGATTTGGGCTCCATCACTCATATGCCAGAGATGAGATCGAAAGGGGTAAGAAAGCTTGAGCCAATCAAATGCTGCCACGCGGCTTTCTCTCTTCGGTTCATGCTTCTATTTCTTCTCTCTTCCATCTTCTCTCCCGACCCGATATTGCAGGAGTCAACTCATTCCTCTCCTCACTCAGCTCCTCAACTCCGACAGGTTCAGTTGTTGAAGGATTCATACTCACCAGAATTTCTTCGTTTCCCAATCAGCCGAAGTTGATAAATATCCCTTATATAATCGATTCGATTCTTATCGACTCTCCGCTCAAATTCACGAGCCGCTACAGTTCTCCACTTGAGTAAGTACGTCGATTTAGTCATTTTGCATTTCCATTGGTTCATTACATGTATTTCCTTCCGTCTCTTTGCTCTTTCTCATGAACTTGAACTGACTGGCCGTTGACATCTCTCTTTCTTTTCACTTTTCGTTTGGCTTGGCGTTTGATTGTGTGCTGAATAATTTGTAATTCCACATTCATTTCAACTTTGAACTCTTTATTGAACTAAACTGATGGTCATTGACATTTCACATTTGAAAATCGTTTGCATATATCATATCACATATAGAAGTTTAAGGTTTCTGGACACATTTCGCATTCAATTTTGTCGATTTGCCGTTTGAATTTTCATCATCGTTCGAGTTGATCAGCTCAAGTTGCTCAATCAAGTACTATCTGGACAAAGTAGCAGGTAGCAGAGAAGTTGTAAGTTGTCAGGGAGGGTGAAAGGCAAGTGAAAGTGAAGATCGCAAGTACAAAGAAAGGCTCGAAGTGAAGATTGATTGATGGTAGTATTGAATAGTAATGCTTGCTCGGTTTAATTTTGATTTGATAATGTCAAACTTGCACACGTATGAGACTTATGATTATGACTGCACATGCACTTTTTCCTAGTTTTTGCCATTACTTCATACTTTTCTCTATTATTCAGTGTTTACCAACTTATGGGAAAATTGTTGAATGTGGGTTTCAGCCGTTTGTTGTTTGTTTTCAGTAGCTAAGGGCCAAAGCCCAAAGCCAGGTTATTGGGCTCAACTAGCAAGGAGTCGACAGCTAGGTGATCAGGAAAATCCAGAATTATCGGTAATTATTTTTTAATTCGGTACCAATTTCATGTTTAAAATCAATCAAGTTGCACAAAAACGGAAAACGGTATTCAAGATTTTGGGTATTTATTTAAGGAATCGAAGATTCAGGCGAGGTGGCAAATATTTGCTTCCTTCCACACTTTCTGTATTTAATATTTCACTTGTATGGGCACTTGAGCATGGATAAGTAGTGTTTTATCATCCTAAAATCTCTAAATTACAATAAATCCTTTTATTCCTCTAATTTTGGTTTTTTTCTTTTGAATTTTTATTTGCTAATTTTTAATACGTTGAGATTTTTGAAACCACAGAAAATGGTAGATTTTGGTATAAAAATCATCTTTTCATTTGAACTGAACTAGAGTTAGAATTAGACGAGCATTTTAAGACATTTTTGGTGGGGGTTGTCATGCATTATTAGGGGGGAGGGGGCTACAAAATAAATCTATGAAATCCAAGGTCAAAGGGTGTAAAGCGTTGTAGAAGGGATGCGGATTGCGGATGAGGTGTCATTCATTCCTCCTCTCTCATAGTAGTGTGGAGTTCATTGCGTTTCTTTCTCTCTGCTTCTCTCTTCATCATCTTTCCTTGGGTCATCTCAAACCCCAAATCTAAATTTCCCCAAAAAGCCCGGGTTTTGCCCCCTGGTGTCAGTAGGAGTGGTCCCGTATCCGTCAAAGATGTTCTATTACTCATGGGCATCGTTTAAACCCCAAATCTCAATTTCCCCAAAAAGCCCTGGTTTTGCACCCTGGTATCAGTTTGAGTGGTCCAGTATACATCAAAGATGTTCTATTACTCATGGGCATAGTTTATACCCCAAATCTCAATTTCCCCAAAAAGCCCGGGTTTTGCACTCTGAAATGTAGTTTCAGGGTGTTATCATGTGTAGATGATAGACATAGAATTTACTGTAAACTACCTTAGCGGCAGTTTTAAATTGATTAAGAGCTTTGCACTGTTTTAATGGGCAGGTTTATAATGAGTAAGAGCTTTGAACTGATTTCATGGTTTGTTTTTGGGGTTTAATTGATGGGGGACAGGGGGTGTGACCGATTTGACCCAAGTTCGAACTTAGTCTCACTCTTGAGCCAAGGAACAAGTGTACAAAATTTGGTGACCGTAGGTCCAGCCGTTCTCCAGTTATCGCTCGGAAAGACGGACAGACGGACGGACGGACGGACAGACGGATTTTAATTTTTAATTTTTTATTCATATGTACTTAATTGAGACCTGCCAGCTGACATTAAGAGGGAATTGATTTCCTTACCGTCTGCTTGTAGTGGCAATCATCTCGGTGCCAAGGAGGTTGAACTCCGTTGCCCTTCAGATTTTCGCCGGGAATCTGTATCCTATCACCATTGATTTTACAATTGTCTTATGTATTTCAAATTTAGAAAGACAAAATAAATTGCAAGTTTCAATGTTTGTATGAAGCAAGATTGAGCTCTCAGGAGGTGTAATTTCATTTCTCATCTCTTACCTCATAGTCACCCGCCTCAAAATTATTGCAGGTTGAATAAATGAGCTGGAAATCGACTTGATGGGATTCCTATGCCAAGAAAGGGTTTAAGAGTGGGAGAGGGGGTGGACAAGAGATCATATATGAGCGAGATCTTATATGAGTTATATGAGTTCCCGTGAATATAGATTGATTTGGGCTCCATCACTCATATGCCAGAGATGAGATCGAAAGGGGTAAGAAAGCTTGAGCCAATCAAATGCTGCCACGCGGCTTTCTCTCTTCGGTTCATGCTTCTATTTCTTCTCTCTTCCATCTTCTCTCCCGACCCGATATTGCAGCAGTCAACTCATTCCTCTCCTCACTCAGCTCCTCAACTCCGACAGGTTCAGTTGTTGAAGGATTCATACTCACCAGAATTTCTTCGTTTCCCAATCAGCCGAAGTTGATAAATATCCCTTATATAATCGATTCGATTCTTATCGACTCTCCGCTCAAATTCACGAGCCGCTACAGTTCTCCACTTGAGTAAGTACGTCGATTTAGTCATTTTGCATTTCCATTGGTTCATTACATGTATTTCCTTCCGTCTCTTTGCTCTTTCTCATGAACTTGAACTGACTGGCCGTTGACATCTCTCTTTCTTTTCACTTTTCGTTTGGCTTGGCGTTTGATTGTGTGCTGAATAATTTGTAATTCCACATTCATTTCAACTTTGAACTCTTTATTGAACTAAACTGATGGTCATTGACATTTCACATTTGAAAATCGTTTGCATATATCATATCACATATAGAAGTTTAAGGTTTCTGGACACATTTCGCATTCAATTTTGTCGATTTGCCGTTTGAATTTTCATCATCGTTCGGGTTGATCAGCTCAAGTTGCTCAATCAAGTACTATCTGGACAAAGTAGCAGGTAGCAGAGAAGTCGTAAGTTGTCAGGGAGGGTGAAAGGCAAGTGAAAGTGAAGATCGCAAGTACAAAGAAAGGCTCGAAGTGAAGATTGATTGATGGTAGTATTGAATAGTAATGCTTGCTCGGTTTAATTTTGATTTGATAATGTCAAACTTGCACACGTATGAGACTTATGATTATGACTGCACATGCACTTTTTCCTAGTTTTTGCTATTACTTCATACTTTTCTCTATTATTCAGTGTTTACCAACTTATGGGAAAATTGTTGAATGTGGGTTTCAGCCGTTTGTTGTTTGTATTCAGTAGCTAAGGGCCAAAGTCCAAAGCCAGGTTATTGGGCTAAACTAGCAAGGAGTCGACAGCTAGGTGATCAGGAAAATCCAGAATTATCGGTAATTACTTTTTAATTCGGTACCAATTTCATGTTTAAAATCAATCAAGTTGCACAAAAACGGAAAACGGTATTCAAGATTTTGGGTATTTATTTAAGGAATCGAAGATTCAGGCGAGGTGGCAAATATTTGCTTCCTTCCACACTTTCTGTATTTAATATTTCACTTGTATGGGCACTTGAGCATGGATAAGTAGTGTTTTATCATCCTAATATCTCTAAATTACAATAAATCCTTTTATTCCTCTAATTTTGGTTTTTTTCCTTTGAATTTTTATTTGCTAATTTTTAATACGTTGAGATTTTTGAAACCACAGAAAATGGTAGATTTTGGTATAAAAATCATCTTTTCATTTGAACTGAACTAGAGTTAGAATTAGACGAGCATTTTAAGACATTTTTGGTGGGGGTTGTCATGCATTATTAGGGGGGAGGGGGCTACAAAATAAATCTATGAAATCCAAGGTCAAAGGGTGTAAAGCGTTGTAGAAGGGATGCGGATTGCGGATGAGGTGTCATTCATTCCTCCACTCTCATAGTAGTGTGGAGTTCATTGCGTTTCTTTCTCTCTGCTTCTCTCTTCATCATCTTTCCTTGGGTCATCTCAAACCCCAAATCTAAATTTCCCCAAAAAGCCCGGGTTTTGCACCCTGGTGTCAGTAGGAGTGGTCCCGTATCCGTCAAAGATGTTCTATTACTCATGGGCATCGTTTAAACCCCAAATCTCAATTTCCCCAAAAAGCCCTGGTTTTGCACCCTGGTATCAGTGTGAGTGGTCCAGTATACATCAAAGATGTTCTATTACTCATGGGCATCGTTTAAACCCCAAACCTCAATTTCCCTAAAAAGCCCGGGTTTTGCACTCTGAAATGTAGTTTCAGGGTGTTATCATGTGTAGATGATAGACATAGAATTTACTGTAAACTACCTTAGCGGCAGTTTTAAATTGATTAAGAGCTTTGCACTGTTTTAATGGGCAGGTTTATAATGAGTAAGAGCTTTGAACTGATTTCATGGTTTGTTTATGGGGTTTAATTGATGGGGGACAGGGGGTGTGACCGATTTGACCCAAGTTAGAACTTAGCCTCACTCTTGAGCCAAGGAACAAGTGTACAAAATTTGGTGACCGTAGTTCCAGCCGTTCTCCAGTTATCGCTCGGACAGACGGACAGACGGACAGACGGACGGACGGACGGACAGACGGATTTTAATTTTTATTCATATGTACTTAATTGAGACCTGCCAGCTGACATTAAGAGGGAATTGATTTCCTTACCGTCCGCTTGTAGTGGCAATCATCTCGGTGCCAAGGAGGTTGAACTCCGTTGCCCTTCAGATTTTCGCCGGGAATCTGTATCCTATCACCATTGATTTTACAATTGTCTTATGTATTTCAAATTTAGAAAGACAAAATAAATTGCAAGTTTCAATGTTTGTATGAGGCCAGATTGAGCTCTCTGGAGGTGTAATTTCATTTCTCATCTCTTACCTCATAGTCACCCGCCTCAAAATTATTGCAGGTTGAATAAATGAGCTGGAAATCGACTTGATGGGATTCCTATGCCAAGAAAGGGTTTAAGAGTGGGAGAGGGGGTGGACAAGAGATCATATATGAGCGAGATCTTATATGAGTTATATGAGTTCCCGTGAATATAGATTGATTTGGGCTCCATCACTCATATGCCAGAGATGAGATCGAAAGGGGTAAGAAAGCTTGAGCCAATCAAATCCTGCCACGCGGCTTTCTCTCTTCGGTTCATGCTTCTATTTCTTCTCTCTTCCATCTTCTCTCCCGACCCGATATTGCAGCAGTCAACTCGTTCCTCTCCTCACTCAGCTCCTCAACTCCGACAGGTTCAGTTGTTGAAGGATTCATACTCACCAGAATTTCTTCGTTTCCCAATCAGCCCAAGTTGATAAATATCCCTTATATAATCGATTCGATTCTTATCGACTCTCCGCTCAAATTCACGAGCCGCTACAGTTCTCCACTTGAGTAAGTACGTCGATTTAGTCATTTTGCATTTCCATTGGTTCATTACATGTATTTCCTTCCGTCTCTTTGCTCTTTCTCATGAACTTGAACTGACTGGCCGTTGACATCTCTCTTTCTTTTCACTTTTCGTTTGGCTTGGAGTTTGATTGTGTGCTGAATAATTTGTAATTCCACATTCATTTCAACTTTGAACTCTTTATTGAACTAAACTGATGGTCATTGACATTTCACATTTGAAAATCGTTTGCATATATCATATCACATATAGAAGTTTAAGGTTTCTGGACACATTTCGCATTCAATTTTGTCGATTTGCCGTTTGAATTTTCATCATCGTTCGAGTTGATCAGCTCAAGTTGCTCAATCAAGTACTATCTGGACAAAGTAGCAGGTAGCAGAGAAGTTGTAAGTTGTCAGGGAGGGTGAAAGGCAAGTGAAAGTGAAGATCGCAAGTACAAAGAAAGGCTCGAAGTGAAGATTGATTGATGGTAGTATTGAATAGTAATGCTTGCTCGGTTTAATTTTGATTTGATAATGTCAAACTTGCACACGTATGAGACTTATGATTATGACTGCACATGCACTTTTTCCTAGTTTTTGCCATTACTTCATACTTTTCTCTATTATTCAGTGTTTACCAACTTATGGGAAAATTGTTGAATGTGGGTTTCAGCCGTTTGTTGTTTGTATTCAGTAGCTAAGGGCCAAAGCCCAAAGCAAAGCCAGGTTATTGGGCTCAACTAGCAAGGAGTCGACAGCTAGGTGATCAGGAAAATCCAAAATTATCGGTAATTATTTTTTAATTCGGTACCAATTTCATGTTTAAAATCAATCAAGTTGCACAAAAACGGAAAACGGTATTCAAGATTTTGGGTATTTATTTAAGGAATCGAAGATTCAGGCGAGGTGGCAAATATTTGCTTCCTTCCACACTTTCTGTATTTAATATTTCACTTGTATGGGCACTTGAGCATGGATAAGTAGTGTTTTATCATCCTAAAATCTCTAAATTACAATAAATCCTTTTATTCCTCTAATTTTGGTTTTTTTCTTTTGAATTTTTATTTGCTAATTTTTAATACGTTGAGATTTTTGAAACCACAGAAAATGGTAGATTTTGGTATAAAAATCATCTTTTCATTTGAACTGAACTAGAGTTAGAATTAGACGAGCATTTTAAGACATTTTTGGTGGGGGTTGTCATGCATTATTAGGGGGGAGGGGGCTACAAAATAAATCTATGAAATCCAAGGTCAAAGGGTGTAAAGCGTTGTAGAAGGGATACGGATTGCGGATGAGGTGTCATTCATTCCTCCTCTCTCATAGTAGTGTGGAGTTCATTGCGTTTCTTTCCCTCTGCTTCTCTCTTCATCATCTTTCCTTGGGTCATCTCAAACCCCAAATCTAAATTTCCCCAAAAAGCCCGGGTTTTGCACTCTGAAATGTAGTTTCAGGGTGTTATCATGTGTAGATGATAGACATAGAATTTACTGTAAACTACCTTAGCGGCAGTTTTAAATTGATTAAGAGCTTTGCACTGTTTTAATGCGCAGGTTTATAATGAGTAAGAGCTTTGAACTGATTTCATGGTTTGTTTTTGGGGTTTAATTGATGGGGGACAGGGGGTGTGACCGATTTGACCCAAGTTCGAACTTAGTCTCACTCTTGAGCCAAGGAACAAGTGTACTAAATTTGGTGACCGTAGGTCCAGCCGTTCTCCAGTTATCGCTCGGACAGACGGACAGACGGACAGACGGACGGACGGACGGACAGACGGATTTCAATTTTTTATTTTTTATTCATATGTACTTAATTGAGACCTGCCAGCTGACATTAAGAGGGAATTGATTTCCTTACCGTCTGCTTGTAGTGGCAATCATCTCGGTGCCAAGGAGGTTGAACTCCGTTGCCCTTCAGATTTTCGCCGGGAATCTGTATCCTATCACCATTGATTTTACAATTGTCTTATTTATTTCAAATTTAGAAAGACAAAATAAATTGCAAGTTTCAATGTTTGTATGAGGCAAGATTGAGCTCTCAGGAGGTGTAATTTCATTTCTCATCTCTTACCTCATAGTCACCCGCCTCAAAATTATTGCAGGTTGAATAAATGAGCTGGAAATCGACTTGATGGGATTCCTATGCCAAGAAAGGGTTTAAGAGTGGGAGAGGGGGTGGACAAGAGATCATATATGAGCGAGATCTTATATGAGTTATATGAGTTCCCGTGAATATAGATTGATTTGGGCTCCATCACTCATATGCCAGAGATGAGATCGAAAGGGGTAAGAAAGCTTGAGCCAATCAAATGCTGCCACGCGGCTTTCTCTCTTCGGTTCATGCTTCTATTTCTTCTCTCTTCCATCTTCTCTCCCGACCCGATATTGCAGCAGTCAACTCATTCCTCTCCTCACTCAGCTCCTCAACTCCGACAGGTTCAGTTGTTGAAGGATTCATACTCACCAGAATTTCTTCGTTTCCCAATCAGCCGAAGTTGATAAATATCCCTTATATAATCGATTCGATTCTTATCGACTCTCCGCTCAAATTCACGAGCCGCTACAGTTCTCCACTTGAGTAAGTACGTCGATTTAGTCATTTTGCATTTCCATTGGTTCATTACATGTATTTCCTTCCGTCTCTTTGCTCTTTCTCATGAACTTGAACTGACTGGCCGTTGACATCTCTCTTTCTTTTCACTTTTCGTTTGGCTTGGCGTTTGATTGTGTGCTGAATAATTTGTAATTCCACATTCATTTCAACTTTGAACTCTTTATTGAACTAAACTGATGGTCATTGACATTTCACATTTGAAAATCGTTTGCATATATCATATCACATATAGAAGTTTAAGGTTTCTGGACACATTTCGCATTCAATTTTGTCGATTTGCCGTTTGAATTTTCATCATCGTTCGAGTTGATCAGCTCAAGTTGCTCAATCAAGTACTATCTGGACAAAGTAGCAGGTAGCAGAGAAGTTGTAAGTTGTCAGGGAGGGTGAAAGGCAAGTGAAAGTGAAGATCGCAAGTACAAAGAAAGGCTCGAAGTGAAGATTGATTGATGGTAGTATTGAATAGTAATGCTTGCTCGGTTTAATTTTGATTTGATAATGTCAAACTTGCACACGTATGAGACTTATGATTATGACTGCACATGCACTTTTTCCTAGTTTTTGCCATTACTTCATACTTTTCTCTATTATTCAGTGTTTACCAACTTATGGGAAAATTGTTGAATGTGGGTTTCAGCCGTTTGTTGTTTGTATTCAGTAGCTAAGGGCCAAAGCCCAAAGCCAGGTTATTGGGCTCAACTAGCAAGGAGTCGACAGCTAGGTGATCAGGAAAATCCAAAATTATCGGTAATTATTTTTTAATTCGGTACCAATTTCATGTTTAAAATCAATCAAGTTGCACAAAAACGGAAAACGGTATTCAAGATTTTGGGTATTTATTTAAGGAATCGAAGATTCAGGCGAGGTGGCAAATATTTGCTTCCTTCCACACTTTCTGTATTTAATATTTCACTTGTATGGGCACTTGAGCATGGATAAGTAGTGTTTTATCATCCTAAAATCTCTAAATTACAATAAATCCTTTTATTCCTCTAATTTTGGTTTTTTTCTTTTGAATTTTTATTTGCTAATTTTTAATACGTTGAGATTTTTGAAACCACAGAAAATGGTAGATTTTGGTATAAAAATCATCTTTTCATTTGAACTGAACTAGAGTTAGAATTAGACGAGCATTTTAAGACATTTTTGGTGGGGGTTGTCATGCATTATTAGGGGGGAGGGGGCTACAAAATAAATCTATGAAATCCAAGGTCAAAGGGTGTAAAGCGTTGTAGAAGGGATGCGGATTGCGGATGAGGTGTCATTCATTCCTCCTCTCTCATAGTAGTGTGGAGTTCATTGCGTTTCTTTCTCTCTGCTTCTCTCTTCATCATCTTTCCTTGGGTCATCTCAAACCCCAAATCTAAATTTCCCCAAAAAGCCCGGGTTTTGCACTCTGAAATGTAGTTTCAGGGTGTTATCATGTGTAGATGATAGACATAGAATTTACTGTAAACTACCTTAGCGGCAGTTTTAAATTGATTAAGAGCTTTGCACTGTTTTAATGCGCAGGTTTATAATGAGTAAGAGCTTTGAACTGATTTCATGGTTTGTTTTTGGGGTTTAATTGATGGGGGACAGGGGGTGTGACCGATTTGACCCAAGTTCGAACTTAGTCTCACTCTTGAGCCAAGGAACAAGTGTACAAAATTTGGTGACCGTAGGTCCAGCCGTTCTCCAGTTATCGCTCGGACAGACGGACAGACGGACAGACGGACGGACGGACGGACCGACGGATTTTAATTTTTAATTTTTTATTCATATGTACTTAATTGAGACCTGCCAGCTGACATTAAGAGGGAATTGATTTCCTTACCGTCTGCTTGTAGTGGCAATCATCTCGGTGCCAAGGAGGTTGAACTCCGTTGCCCTTCAGATTTTCGCCGGGAATCTGTATCCTATCACCATTGATTTTACAATTGTCTTATGTATTTCAAATTTAGAAAGACAAAATAAATTGCAAGTTTCAATGTTTGTATGAAGCAAGATTGAGCTCTCAGGAGGTGTAATTTCATTTCTCATCTCTTACCTCATAGTCACCCGCCTCAAAATTATTGCAGGTTGAATAAATGAGCTGGAAATCGACTTGATGGGATTCCTATGTCAAGAAAGGGTTTAAGAGTGGGAGAGGGGGTGGACAAGAGATCATATATGAGCGAGATCTTATATGAGTTATATGAGTTCCCGTGAATATAGATTGATTTGGGCTCCATCACTCATATGCCAGAGATGAGATCGAAAGGGGTAAGAAAGCTTGAGCCAATCAAATGCTGCCACGCGGCTTTCTCTCTTCGGTTCATGCTTCTATTTCTTCTCTCTTCCATCTTCTCTCCCGACCCGATATTGCAGGAGTCAACTCATTCCTCTCCTCACTCAGCTCCTCAACTCCGACAGGTTCAGTTGTTGAAGGATTCATACTCACCAGAATTTCTTCGTTTCCCAATCAGCCGAAGTTGATAAATATCCCTTATATAATCGATTCGATTCTTATCGACTCTCCGCTCAAATTCACGAGCCGCTACAGTTCTCCACTTGAGTAAGTACGTCGATTTAGTCATTTTGCATTTCCATTGGTTCATTACATGTATTTCCTTCCGTCTCTTTGCTCTTTCTCATGAACTTGAACTGACTGGCCGTTGACATCTCTCTTTCTTTTCACTTTTCGTTTGGCTTGGCGTTTGATTGTGTGCTGAATAATTTGTAATTCCACATTCATTTCAACTTTGAACTCTTTATTGAACTAAACTGATGGTCATTGACATTTCACATTTGAAAATCGTTTGCATATATCATATCACATATAGAAGTTTAAGGTTTCTGGACACATTTCGCATTCAATTTTGTCGATTTGCCGTTTGAATTTTCATCATCGTTCGAGTTGATCAGCTCAAGTTGCTCAATCAAGTACTATCTGGACAAAGTAGCAGGTAGCAGAGAAGTTGTAAGTTGTCAGGGAGGGTGAAAGGCAAGTGAAAGTGAAGATCGCAAGTACAAAGAAAGGCTCGAAGTGAAGATTGATTGATGGTAGTATTGAATAGTAATGCTTGCTCGGTTTAATTTTGATTTGATAATGTCAAACTTGCACACGTATGAGACTTATGATTATGACTGCACATGCACTTTTTCCTAGTTTTTGCCATTACTTCATACTTTTCTCTATTATTCAGTGTTTACCAACTTATGGGAAAATTGTTGAATGTGGGTTTCAGCCGTTTGTTGTTTGTTTTCAGTAGCTAAGGGCCAAAGCCCAAAGCCAGGTTATTGGGCTCAACTAGCAAGGAGTCGACAGCTAGGTGATCAGGAAAATCCAGAATTATCGGTAATTATTTTTTAATTCGGTACCAATTTCATGTTTAAAATCAATCAAGTTGCACAAAAACGGAAAACGGTATTCAAGATTTTGGGTATTTATTTAAGGAATCGAAGATTCAGGCGAGGTGGCAAATATTTGCTTCCTTCCACACTTTCTGTATTTAATATTTCACTTGTATGGGCACTTGAGCATGGATAAGTAGTGTTTTATCATCCTAAAATCTCTAAATTACAATAAATCCTTTTATTCCTCTAATTTTGGTTTTTTTCTTTTGAATTTTTATTTGCTAATTTTTAATACGTTGAGATTTTTGAAACCACAGAAAATGGTAGATTTTGGTATAAAAATCATCTTTTCATTTGAACTGAACTAGAGTTAGAATTAGACGAGCATTGTAAGACATTTTTGGTGGGGGTTGTCATGCATTATTAGGGGGGAGGGGGCTACAAAATAAATCTATGAAATCCAAGGTCAAAGGGTGTAAAGCGTTGTAGAAGGGATGCGGATTGCGGATGAGGTGTCATTCATTCCTCCTCTCTCATAGTAGTGTGGAGTTCATTGCGTTTCTTTCTCTCTGCTTCTCTCTTCATCATCTTTCCTTGGGTCATCTCAAACCCCAAATCTAAATTTCCCCAAAAAGCCCGGGTTTTGCCCCCTGGTGTCAGTAGGAGTGGTCCCGTATCCGTCAAAGATGTTCTATTACTCATGGGCATCGTTTAAACCCCAAATCTCAATTTCCCCAAAAAGCCCTGGTTTTGCACCCTGGTATCAGTTTGAGTGGTCCAGTATACATCAAAGATGTTCTATTACTCATGGGCATCGTTTATACCCCAAATCTCAATTTCCCCAAAAAGCCCGGGTTTTGCACTCTGAAATGTAGTTTCAGGGTGTTATCATGTGTAGATGATAGACATAGAATCTACTGTAAACTACCTTAGCGGCAGTTTTAAATTGATTAAGAGCTTTGCACTGTTTTAATGGGCAGCTTTATAATGAGTAAGAGCTTTGAACTGATTTCATGGTTTGTTTTTGGGGTTTAATTGATGGGGGACAGGGGGTGTGACCGATTTGACCCAAGTTCGAACTTTGTCTCACTCTTGAGCCAAGGAACAAGTGTACAAAATTTGGTGACCGTAGGTCCAGCCGTTCTCCAGTTATCGCTCGGAAAGACGGACAGACGGACGGACGGACGGACAGACGGATTTTAATTTTTAATTTTTTATTCATATGTACTTAATTGAGACCTGCCAGCTGACATTAAGAGGGAATTGATTTCCTTACCGTCTGCTTGTAGTGGCAATCATCTCGGTGCCAAGGAGGTTGAACTCCGTTGCCCTTCAGATTTTCGCCGGGAATCTGTATCCTATCACCATTGATTTTACAATTGTCTTATGTATTTCAAATTTAGAAAGACAAAATAAATTGCAAGTTTCAATGTTTGTATGAAGCAAGATTGAGCTCTCAGGAGGTGTAATTTCATTTCTCATCTCTTACCTCATAGTCACCCGCCTCAAAATTATTGCAGGTTGAATAAATGAGCTGGAAATCGACTTGATGGGATTCCTATGCCAAGAAAGGGTTTAAGAGTGGGAGAGGGGGTGGACAAGAGATCATATATGAGCGAGATCTTATATGAGTTATATGAGTTCCCGTGAATATAGATTGATTTGGGCTCCATCACTCATATGCCAGAGATGAGATCGAAAGGGGTAAGAAAGCTTGAGCCAATCAAATGCTGCCACGCGGCTTTCTCTCTTCGGTTCATGCTTCTATTTCTTCTCTCTTCCATCTTCTCTCCCGACCCGATATTGCAGGAGTCAACTCATTCCTCTCCTCACTCAGCTCCTCAACTCCGACAGGTTCAGTTGTTGAAGGATTCATACTCACCAGAATTTCTTCGTTTCCCAATCAGCCGAAGTTGATAAATATCCCTTATATAATCGATTCGATTCTTATCGACTCTCCGCTCAAATTCACGAGCCGCTACAGTTCTCCACTTGAGTAAGTACGTCGATTTAGTCATTTTGCATTTCCATTGGTTCATTACATGTATTTCCTTCCGTCTCTTTGCTCTTTCTCATGAACTTGAACTGACTGGCCGTTGACATCTCTCTTTCTTTTCACTTTTCGTTTGGCTTGGCGTTTGATTGTGTGCTGAATAATTTGTAATTCCACATTCATTTCAACTTTGAACTCTTTATTGAACTAAACTGATGGTCATTGACATTTCACATTTGAAAATCGTTTGCATATATCATATCACATATAGAAGTTTAAGGTTTCTGGACACATTTCGCATTCAATTTTGTCGATTTGCCGTTTGAATTTTCATCATCGTTCGAGTTGATCAGCTCAAGTTGCTCAATCAAGTACTATCTGGACAAAGTAGCAGGTAGCAGAGAAGTTGTAAGTTGTCAGGGAGGGTGAAAGGCAAGTGAAAGTGAAGATCGCAAGTACAAAGAAAGGCTCGAAGTGAAGATTGATTGATGGTAGTATTGAATAGTAATGCTTGCTCGGTTTAATTTTGATTTGATAATGTCAAACTTGCACACGTATGAGACTTATGATTATGACTGCACATGCACTTTTTCCTAGTTTTTGCCATTACTTCATACTTTTCTCTATTATTCAGTGTTTACCAACTTATGGGAAAATTGTTGAATGTGGGTTTCAGCCGTTTGTTGTTTGTTTTCAGTAGCTAAGGGCCAAAGCCCAAAGCCAGGTTATTGGGCTCAACTAGCAAGGAGTCGACAGCTAGGTGATCAGGAAAATCCAGAATTATCGGTAATTATTTTTTAATTCGGTACCAATTTCATGTTTAAAATCAATCAAGTTGCGCAAAAACGGAAAACGGTATTCAAGATTTTGGGTATTTATTTAAGGAATCGAAGATTCAGGCGAGGTGGCAAATATTTGCTTCCTTCCACACTTTCTGTATTTAATATTTCACTTGTATGGGCACTTGAGCATGGATAAGTAGTGTTTTATCATCCTAAAATCTCTAAATTACAATAAATCCTTTTATTCCTCTAATTTTGGTTTTTTTCTTTTGAATTTTTATTTGCTAATTTTTAATACGTTGAGATTTTTGAAACCACAGAAAATGGTAGATTTTGGTATAAAAATCATCTTTTCATTTGAACTGAACTAGAGTTAGAATTAGACGAGCATTTTAAGACATTTTTGGTGGGGGTTGTCATGCATTATTAGGGGGGAGGGGGCTACAAAATAAATCTATGAAATCCAAGGTCAAAGGGTGTAAAGCGTTGTAGAAGGGATGCGGATTGCGGATGAGGTGTCATTCATTCCTCCTCTCTCATAGTAGTGTGGAGTTCATTGCGTTTCTTTCTCTCTGCTTCTCTCTTCATCATCTTTCCTTGGGTCATCTCAAACCCCAAATCTAAATTTCCCCAAAAAGCCCGGGTTTTGCACTCTGAAATGTAGTTTCAGGGTGTTATCATGTGTAGATGATAGACATAGAATTTACTGTAAACTACCTTAGCGGCAGTTTTAAATTGATTAAGAGCTTTGCACTGTTTTAATGCGCAGGTTTATAATGAGTAAGAGCTTTGAACTGATTTCATGGTTTGTTTTTGGGGTTTAATTGATGGGGGACAGGGGGTGTGACCGATTTGACCCAAGTTCGAACTTAGTCTCACTCTTGAGCCAAGGAACAAGTGTACAAAATTTGGTGACCGTAGGTCCAGCCGTTCTCCAGTTATCGCTCGGACAGACGGACAGACGGACAGACGGACGGACGGACGGACAGACGGATTTTAATTTTTAATTTTTTATTCATATGTACTTAATTGAGACCTGCCAGCTGACATTAAGAGGGAATTGATTTCCTTACCGTCTGCTTGTAGTGGCAATCATCTCGGTGCCAAGGAGGTTGAACTCCGTTGCCCTTCAGATTTTCGCCGGGAATCTGTATCCTATCACCATTGATTTTACAATTGTCTTATTTATTTCAAATTTAGAAAGACAAAATAAATTGCAAGTTTCAATGTTTGTATGAGGCAAGATTGAGCTCTCAGGAGGTGTAATTTCATTTCTCATCTCTTACCTCATAGTCACCCGCCTCAAAATTATTGCAGGTTGAATAAATGAGCTGGAAATCGACTTGATGGGATTCCTATGCCAAGAAAGGGTTTAAGAGTGGGAGAGGGGGTGGACAAGAGATCATATATGAGCGAGATCTTATATGAGTTATATGAGTTCCCGTGAATATAGATTGATTTGGGCTCCATCACTCATATGCCAGAGATGAGATCGAAAGGGGTAAGAAAGCTTGAGCCAATCAAATGCTGCCACGCGGCTTTCTCTCTTCGGTTCATGCTTCTATTTCTTCTCTCTTCCATCTTCTCTCCCGACCCGATATTGCAGGAGTCAACTCATTCCTCTCCTCACTCAGCTCCTCAACTCCGACAGGTTCAGTTGTTGAAGGATTCATACTCACCAGAATTTCTTCGTTTCCCAATCAGCCGAAGTTGATAAATATCCCTTATATAATCGATTCGATTCTTATCGACTCTCCGCTCAAATTCACGAGCCGCTACAGTTCTCCACTTGAGTAAGTACGTCGATTTAGTCATTTTGCATTTCCATTGGTTCATTACATGTATTTCCTTCCGTCTCTTTGCTCTTTCTCATGAACTTGAACTGACTGGCCGTTGACATCTCTCTTTCTTTTCACTTTTCGTTTGGCTTGGCGTTTGATTGTGTGCTGAATAATTTGTAATTCCACATTCATTTCAACTTTGAACTCTTTATTGAACTAAACTGATGGTCATTGACATTTCACATTTGAAAATCGTTTGCATATATCATATCACATATAGAAGTTTAAGGTTTCTGGACACATTTCGCATTCAATTTTGTCGATTTGCCGTTTGAATTTTCATCATCGTTCGAGTTGATCAGCTCAAGTTGCTCAATCAAGTACTATCTGGACAAAGTAGCAGGTAGCAGAGAAGTTGTAAGTTGTCAGGGAGGGTGAAAGGCAAGTGAAAGTGAAGATCGCAAGTACAAAGAAAGGCTCGAAGTGAAGATTGATTGATGGTAGTATTGAATAGTAATGCTTGCTCGGTTTAATTTTGATTTGATAATGTCAAACTTGCACACGTATGAGACTTATGATTATGACTGCACATGCACTTTTTCCTAGTTTTTGCCATTACTTCATACTTTTCTCTATTATTCAGTGTTTACCAACTTATGGGAAAATTGTTGAATGTGGGTTTCAGCCGTTTGTTGTTTGTATTCAGTAGCTAAGGGCCAAAGCCCAAAGCCAGGTTATTGGGCTCAACTAGCAAGGAGTCGACAGCTAGGTGATCAGGAAAATCCAAAATTATCGGTAATTATTTTTTAATTCGGTACCAATTTCATGTTTAAAATCAATCAAGTTGCACAAAAACGGAAAACGGTATTCAAGATTTTGGGTATTTATTTAAGGAATCGAAGATTCAGGCGAGGTGGCAAATATTTGCTTCCTTCCACACTTTCTGTATTTAATATTTCACTTGTATGGGCACTTGAGCATGGATAAGTAGTGTTTTATCATCCTAAAATCTCTAAATTACAATAAATCCTTTTATTCCTCTAATTTTGGTTTTTTTTCTTTTGAATTTTTATTTGCTAATTTTTAATACGTTGAGATTTTTGAAACCACAGAAAATGGTAGATTTTGGTATAAAAATCATCTTTTCATTTGAACTGAACTAGAGTTAGAATTAGACGAGCATTTTAAGACATTTTTGGTGGGGGTTGTCATGCATTATTAGGGGGGAGGGGGCTACAAAATAAATCTATGAAATCCAAGGTCAAAGGGTGTAAAGCGTTGTAGAAGGGATGCGGATTGCGGATGAGGTGTCATTCATTCCTCCTCTCTCATAGTAGTGTGGAGTTCATTGCGTTTCTTTCTCTCTGCTTCTCTCTTCATCATCTTTCCTTGGGTCATCTCAAACCCCAAATCTAAATTTCCCCAAAAAGCCCGGGTTTTGCACTCTGAAATGTAGTTTCAGGGTGTTATCATGTGTAGATGATAGACATAGAATTTACTGTAAACTACCTTAGCGGCAGTTTTAAATTGATTAAGAGCTTTGCACTGTTTTAATGCGCAGGTTTATAATGAGTAAGAGCTTTGAACTGATTTCATGGTTTGTTTTTGGGGTTTAATTGATGGGGGACAGGGGGTGTGACCGATTTGACCCAAGTTCGAACTTAGTCTCACTCTTGAGCCAAGGAACAAGTGTACAAAATTTGGTGACCGTAGGTCCAGCCGTTCTCCAGTTATCGCTCGGACAGACGGACAGACGGACAGACGGACGGACGGACGGACAGACGGATTTTAATTTTTAATTTTTTATTCATATGTACTTAATTGAGACCTGCCAGCTGACATTAAGAGGGAATTGATTTCCTTACCGTCTGCTTGTAGTGGCAATCATCTCGGTGCCAAGGAGGTTGAACTCCGTTGCCCTTCAGATTTTCGCCGGGAATCTGTATCCTATCACCATTGATTTTACAATTGTCTTATTTATTTCAAATTTAGAAAGACAAAATAAATTGCAAGTTTCAATGTTTGTATGAGGCAAGATTGAGCTCTCAGGAGGTGTAATTTCATTTCTCATCTCTTACCTCATAGTCACCCGCCTCAAAATTATTGCAGGTTGAATAAATGAGCTGGAAATCGACTTGATGGGATTCCTATGCCAAGAAAGGGTTTAAGAGTGGGAGAGGGGGTGGACAAGAGATCATATATGAGCGAGATCTTATATGAGTTATATGAGTTCCCGTGAATATAGATTGATTTGGGCTCCATCACTCATATGCCAGAGATGAGATCGAAAGGGGTAAGAAAGCTTGAGCCAATCAAATGCTGCCACGCGGCTTTCTCTCTTCGGTTCATGCTTCTATTTCTTCTCTCTTCCATCTTCTCTCCCGACCCGATATTGCAGCAGTCAACTTATTCCTCTCCTCACTCAGCTCCTCAACTCCGACAGGTTCAGTTGTTGAAGGATTCATACTCACCAGAATTTCTTCGTTTCCCAATCAGCCGAAGTTGATAAATATCCCTTATATAATCGATTCGATTCTTATCGACTCTCCGCTCAAATTCACGAGCCGCTACAGTTCTCCACTTGAGTAAGTACGTCGATTTAGTCATTTTGCATTTCCATTGGTTCATTACATGTATTTCCTTCCGTCTCTTTGCTCTTTCTCATGAACTTGAACTGACTGGCCGCTGACATCTCTCTTTCTTTTCACTTTTCGTTTGGCTTGGCGTTTGATTGTGTGCTGAATAATTTGTAATTCCACATTCATTTCAACTTTGAACTCTTTATTGAACTAAACTGATGGTCATTGACATTTCACATTTGAAAATCGTTTGCATATATCATATCACATATAGAAGTTTAAGGTTTCTGGACACATTTCGCATTCAATTTTGTCGATTTGCCGTTTGAATTTTCATCATCGTTCTAGTTGATCTGCTCAAGTTGCTCAATCAAGTACTATCTGGACAAAGTAGCAGGTAGCAGAGAAGTTGTAAGTTGTCAGGGAGGGTGAAAGGCAAGTGAAAGTGAAGATCGCAAGTACAAAGAAAGGCTCGAAGTGAAGATTGATTGATGGTAGTATTGAATAGTAATGCTTGCTCGGTTTAATTTTGATTTGATAATGTCAAACTTGCACACGTATGAGACTAATGATTATGACTGCACATGCACTTTTTCCTAGTTTTTGCCATTACTTCATACTTTTCTCTATTATTCAGTGTTTACCAACTTATGGGAAAATTGTTGAATGTGGGTTTCAGCCGTTTGTTGTTTGTATTCAGTAGCTAAGGGCCAAAGCCCAAAGCCAGGTTATTGGGCTCAACTAGCAAGGAGTCGACAGCTAGGTGATCAGGAAAATCCAAAATTATCGGTAATTATTTTTTAATTCGGTACCAATTTCATGTTTAAAATCAATCAAGTTGCACAAAAACGGAAAACGGTATTCAAGATTTTGGGTATTTATTTAAGGAATCGAAGATTCAGGCGAGGTGGCAAATATTTGCTTCCTTCCACACTTTCTGTATTTAATATTTCACTTGTATGGGCACTTGAGCATGGATAAGTAGTGTTTTATCATCCTAAAATCTCTAAATTACAATAAATCCTTTTATTCCTCTAATTTTGGTTTTTTTCTTTTGAATTTTTATTTGCTAATTTTTAATACGTTGAGATTTTTGAAACCACAGAAAATGGTAGATTTTGGTATAAAAATCATCTTTTCATTTGAACTGAACTAGAGTTAGAATTAGACGAGCATTTTAAGACATTTTTGGTGGGGGTTGTCATGCATTATTAGGGGGGAGGGGGCTACAAAATAAATCTATGAAATCCAAGGTCAAAGGGTGTAAAGCGTTGTAGAAGGGATACGGATTGCGGATGAGGTGTCATTCATTCCTCCTCTCTCATAGTAGTGTGGAGTTCATTGCGTTTCTTTCCCTCTGCTTCTCTCTTCATCATCTTTCCTTGGGTCATCTCAAACCCCAAATCTAAATTTCCCCAAAAAGCCCGGGTTTTGCCCCCTGGTGTCAGTAGGAGTGGTCCCGTATCCGTCAAAGATGTTCTATTACTCATGGGCATCGTTTAAACCCCAAATCTCAATTTCCCCAAAAAGCCCTGGTTTTGCACCCTGGTATCAGTTTGAGTGGTCCAGTATACATCAAAGATGTTCTATTACTCATGGGCATCGTTTAAACCCCAAATCTCAATTTCCCCAAAAAGCCCGGGTTTTGCACTCTGAAATGTAGTTTCAGGGTGTTATCATGTGTAGATGATAGACATAGAATTTACTGTAAACTACCTTAGCGGCAGTTTTAAATTGATTAGGAGCTTTGCACTGTTTTAATGGGCAGGTTTATAATGAGTAAGAGCTTTGAACTGATTTCATGGTTTGTTTTTGGGGTTTAATTGATGGGGGACAGGGGGTGTGACCGATTTGACCCAAGTTCGAACTTAGTCTCACTCTTGAGCCAAGGAACAAGTGTACAAAATTTGGTGACCGTAGGTCCAGCCGTTCTCCAGTTATCGCTCGGAAAGACGGACAGACGGCCGGACGGACGGACAGACGGATTTTAATTTTTAATTTTTTATTCATATGTACTTAATTGAGACCTGCCAGCTGACATTAAGAGGGAATTGATTTCCTTACCGTCTGCTTGTAGTGGCAATCATCTCGGTGCCAAGGAGGTTGAACTCCGTTGCCCTTCAGATTTTCGCCGGGAATCTGTATCCTATCACCATTGATTTTACAATTGTCTTATGTATTTCAAATTTAGAAAGACAAAATAAATTGCAAGTTTCAATGTTTGTATGAGGCAAGATTGAGCTCTCAGGAGGTGTAATTTCATTTCTCATCTCTTACCTCATAGTCACCCGCCTCAAAATTATTGCAGGTTGAATAAATGAGCTGGAAATCGACTTGATGGGATTCCTATGCCAAGAAAGGGTTTAAGAGTGGGAGAGGGGGTGGACAAGAGATCATATATGAGCGAGATCTTATATGAGTTATATGAGTTCCCGTGAATATAGATTGATTTGGGCTCCATCACTCATATGCCAGAGATGAGATCGAAAGGGGTAAGAAAGCTTGAGCCAATCAAATGCTGCCACGCGGCTTTCTCTCTTCGGTTCACGCTTCTATTTCTTCTCTCTTCCATCTTCTCTCCCGACCCGATATTGCAGCAGTCAACTCATTCCTCTCCTCACTCAGCTCCTCAACTCCGACAGGTTCAGTTGTTGAAGGATTCATACTCACCAGAATTTCTTCGTTTCCCAATCAGCCGAAGTTGATAAATATCCCTTATATAATCGATTCGATTCTTATCGACTCTCCGCTCAAATTCACGAGCCGCTACAGTTCTCCACTTGAGTAAGTACGTCGATTTAGTCATTTTGCATTTCCATTGGTTCATTACATGTATTTCCTTCCGTCTCTTTGCTCTTTCTCATGAACTTGAACTGACTGGCCGTTGACATCTCTCTTTCTTTTCACTTTTCGTTTGGCTTGGCGTTTGATTGTGTGCTGAATAATTTGTAATTCCACATTCATTTCAACTTTGAACTCTTTATTGAACTAAACTGATGGTCATTGACATTTCACATTTGAAAATCGTTTGCATATATCATATCACATATAGAAGTTTAAGGTTTCTGGACACATTTCGCATTCAATTTTGTCGATTTGCCGTTTGAATTTTCATCATCGTTCGGGTTGATCAGCTCAAGTTGCTCAATCAAGTACTATCTGGACAAAGTAGCAGGTAGCAGAGAAGTTGTAAGTTGTCAGGGAGGGTGAAAGGCAAGTGAAAGTGAAGATCGCAAGTACAAAGAAAGGCTCGAAGTGAAGATTGATTGATGGTAGTATTGAATAGTAATGCTTGCTCGGTTTAATTTTGATTTGATAATGTCAAACTTGCACACGTATGAGACTTATGATTATGACTGCACATGCACTTTTTCCTAGTTTTTGCTATTACTTCATACTTTTCTCTATTATTCAGTGTTTACCAACTTATGGGAAAATTGTTGAATGTGGGTTTCAGCCGTTTGTTGTTTGTATTCAGTAGCTAAGGGCCAAAGCCCAAAGCCAGGTTATTGGGCTAAACTAGCAAGGAGTCGACAGCTAGGTGATCAGGAAAATCCAAAATTATCGGTAACTAGGCAGCCACAGGCCCGATATCGGACCTTAAAATTGTAGATAAACGTTTAGTGACAGCCTACTATATTATCCAATTGATCCAATTCTATGGTGGCGACTAATTTCAAACAAAAAGTTTCAGGCGTGAGCCACAGCAATTTTTACGATTGCACATTGCACCCTTAGGTGAAGATACGGACACCTCTGAACGTTGCCCTACTCGTTGTTGGTTATTTAAACCAACGCCGTTGTTTAAGGGTTCCGATCTAGAACCCTTAAAACATCCATTCCCCAAGAATTCCCTCACTGTCCTATCTAAATAAGTACTATCATTGAACCCTGCCCCAAACACCCTCCATCCCTATTAACATACAACACTATTCTAATCACTAATTCA
The DNA here is from genome assembly GCA_906901685.1 of Desoria tigrina. NCBI lineage: Eukaryota > Metazoa > Arthropoda > Collembola > Entomobryomorpha > Isotomidae > Desoria > Desoria tigrina. The sequence goes on from CAJQTU010000081.1 coordinate 70,842, forward strand.
CATTCAAAAGGAGATACGTCCTCACTCCGTAAATTTGGCAATGACCAAAATTAGACCTTTTGGCCGTCTGAAGGTCAGGTTGCCAAAATTTTGAAATTCCAGCACAACAGAAAGATTTCTCGGTGAAAGAAGTTGTCAATCTATATGTCACACGATAATTTCGAAATTTCGACGACTTTGACCGTTTCAAGGTCAAGATGTCAAAATTTCAGAATTCCAACATAGCCAAAGTATTTTCCAAGGCTCAGCGGTGTGAATTTATATGTCACACGACCACTTACATACAATATTACGCAAGGTCATGTAAGCCTAGGTCACAGAATTTCAAAAGGTCATATAGACTACGCCAGTTCAAAATTTTTTTAAGAATTTTTGGTTATTTCAGTTTTTTTTGAAAAGTTAATCCAGTAAAAAACGTATACCTTTGGTTTTAAACAATTAAATTAAACAATGTGCAATGTTTTTGAAACAACATCTGCACCTCCATACTTAAAGCCCTAAGAATGAATTTCTGAAGAGATTTCGATAATTTAAACAGATTTAAAGGTCATGGGCTCAAAATTTTAACTTAACCGAAAGTTTTCACGGTGGAAGGAGTCGAGAATGTGAATCGCTATATCACACGATGATTTAGAAATTTCGACGACTTTGAATGTTTAAAGGTCAAGGTGTTAAATTTTAAAATTCCAACTCAACCAAAAGCTTCCTCAGTGAAAGAAGAATGTAAATCGATGTATCAGGCGATGATTTAGAAATTTTGGTTGGAGTAAGGGAAAGGGGACCATTTCTTCAGAGTCCTTTGTTGCCACCATTGTTGCCACCAAATGTTGCCACCAGTGATTTGTAGCCATCAAAACGTTGCCACCTTCGATTTTCGTAGCCACCAAATGTTACAACCATCGATTTTGTAGCCACCAAAACGTTGCCACCATGGGACTCAGAAAAATAAATGTGTTGCCACCATTGTTGCCGCCGTATATTTTGTAGCCACCAAATGTTGCCAACATGAGATATGTGTTGCCGCCAAGAGATATGTGTTGCCACCATTGTTGCCACCACCGGATTTTGAAAAAATAAATGTCATTACCGTACAGACCATCTCAAGGGTCACAGGGCATGAGTCCCATGGTGGCAACGTTTTGGTGGCTACAAAATCGATGATGGCAACATTTGGTGGCTACAAAATCGATGGTGGCAACGTTTTGGTGGCTACAAATCACTGGTGGCAACATTTGGTGGCAACAATGGTGGTAACAAAGGACTCTGAAGAAATGGTCCCCTTTTCCTTATTCCAACCGAAATTTTGACGACTTTGACCATTTGAAGGTCAAGGGGTCAAAATTTCACAATTCTAACACAACCAAATGATTTCTTGGCGAAAGAAGTTGTCAATAGATATGTCACACGATAATTTCGAAATTTCGACAACTTTGACCGTTTCAAGGTCAAGGGGTCAAAATTTTAGAATTCCAACATAGCCAAAGCATTTGTCAAAGTACAACAGTGCAAATAGATATGTCACACGACCATTTAGGTACAATATTACATTAGGTCAGGTTGGTCAAGGTCACAGGTCACGGAATTTTAAATTGGCATATAGCCTACAGCATTTCCGAATTTTTTTGAGAATTTTTGGCTATCTCAGTTTTTTGATAAGTCAACCCAGTAAGAAACGCATAGATGGAACATCAGTGACATACAAACGGCCACTCTTATGTATATGGATTATTTTTTAATTCGGTACCAATTTCATGTTTAAAATCAATCAAGTTGAACAAAAACGGAAAACGGTATTCAAGATTTTGGGTATTTATTTAAGGAATCGAAGATTCAGGCGAGGTGGCAAATATTTGCTTCCTTCCACACTTTCTGTATTTAATATTTCACTTGTATGGGCACTTGAGCATGGATAAGTAGTGTTTTATCATCCTAAAATCTCTAAATTACAATAAATCCTTGTATTCCTCTAATTTTGGTTTTTTCCTTTGAATTTTTATTTGCTAATTTTTAATACGTTGAGATTTTTGAAACCACTGAAAATGGTAGATTTTGGTATAAAAATCATCTTTTCATTTGAACTGAACTAGAGTTAGAATTAGACGAGCATTTTAAGACATTTTTGGTGGGGGTTGTCATGCATTATTAGGGGGGAGGGGGCTACAAAATAAATCTATGAAATCCAAGGTCAAAGGGTGTAAAGCGTTGTAGAAGGGATGCGGATTGCGGATGAGGTGTCATTCATTCCTCCTCTCTCATAGTAGTGTGGAGTTCATTGCGTTTCTTTCTCTCTGCTTCTCTCTTCATCATCTTTCCTTGGGTCATCTCAAACCCCAAATCTAAATTTCCCCAAAAAGCCCGGGTTTTGCACCCTGGTGTCAGTAGGAGTGGTCCCGTATCCGTCAAAGATGTTCTATTACTCATGGGCATCGTTTAAACCCCAAATCTCAATTTCCCCAAAAAGCCCTGGTTTTGCACCCTGGTATCAGTGTGAGTGGTCCAGTATACATCAAAGATGTTCTATTACTCATGGGCATCGTTTAAACCCCAAATCTCAATTTCCCCAAAAAGCCCTGGTTTTGCACTCTGAAATGTAGTTTCAGGGTGTTATCATGTGTTGATGATAGACATAGAATTTACTGTAAACTACCTTAGCGGCAGTTTTAAATTGATTAAGAGCTTTGCACTGTTTTAATGGGCAGGTTTATAATGAGTAAGAGCTTTGAACTGATTTCATGGTTTGTTTTTGGGGTTTAATTGATGGGGGACAGGGGGTGTGACCGATTTGACCCAAGTTCGAACTTAGTCTCACTCTTGAGCCAAGGAACAAGTGTACAAAATTTGGTGACCGTAGGTCCAGCCGTTCTCCAGTTATCGCTCGGACAGACGGACAGACGGACAGACGGACGGACGGACGGACAGACGGACGGACGGACGGACAGACGGATTTTAATTTTTTATTTTTTATTCATATGTACTTAATTGAGACCTGCCAGCTGACATTAAGAGGGAATTGATTTCCTTACCGTCTGCTTGTAGTGGCAATCATCTCGGTGCCAAGGAGGTTGAACTCCGTTGCCCTTCAGATTTTCGCCGGGAATCTGTATCCTATCACCATTGATTTTACAATTGTCTTATGTATTTCAAAGGCTACTATCGGGTTTCCATGCAGAAATGGGCTACTTTTCATCTAAATACATTGAAAAAACTGGGCTACTTTTAAATGCACAATTACGAAATTGTTACTAGGGAGTAATTCCGTAATTGCGAGGAATGCATCCATTGCTCAGGGCGAAGGATGCAAATGAATGTGGCTTTCTCATGCACGATTGGATGTCATGAAATATTGTTATGCTCGGTTATACTATAGATAGATAAAATGACATACATAGGGAATTCTTTAGATGCATTATACTATGTAGTATTTAAAAATACAAAAACGGCTGTACCAAAGTATTCATAATAGAATTCATATTAAAAATACATTACAAAGTAGTGTATATGACATGCAGATAATCCATAAATACAAATATAAATTAAAATATTAGAAAATGACCTTATAAAATGACATAAAATCCCGATCATTAAAAAGTTTGAGAGTTGAAATCGGTACATATTTTATTGAGGGTGCGACTTGACAATTAATAAGAGGAAATGAGTACTGCTGGTATGGAAGGACTGCTGTGAGCTGTTTTTTCGCTCACTTCTTGTAACTCCTAAATCAATGTAAATGTAAAAAATCAATCCTCTTCAGAACTTTCAGTATCTTCAACGTCTCTATAGTCATAGGCGTCGAGAAATGGCAGAACCCTGTTCCGTATCTTCAGATTTCTAGGCACCTGGTGTCTGTGATAACCCATATACCACATCAACTGTAACAGAAAATTATTAAAATTATTAAAACTCGTTGTAAAGCATAGCATAGTTATATTAAGTATTTTTAATGTGACTAGAGACCGTGCAGATATGGGCGCAACACCCTAATGTACGGGCTCCCTGTTTGCATAAACAGTAAAAGCCTGTAATAGCATTGTGTCCTTGTTTTGATACATCGTATTGGATCCAAACTTTATGGCTTTTTGTATTTCTTGCTCCTCCGGTGAATCGCGAGTTGATCTTGGCTCGAACAATGCCAGCAAAATCTCCATTAATTAGAATTTCAAAATTAGAATTTTCATCCAAGTGGTTTTTAGTGTATCGCTTGGCTAACTCGATCTGATAAACTCCCAATGTTATGTATTTCAAGTCTTCAAGGTCCAATTTAGGGAAATCCAGACATTCCTTTGCAGTTACTTTTTTCCAGGCCTTCGTGTGTCTGTCCATTCGTTCATTCTTAACCCTTACTTCCAATTGGTTGCTGTGATCTACCAACTCCAAAGCTCGTGCTGCGATGACATCGTGCCTTGGAGAGTCCTTAGACAATGGAGGACAAAATCTATTGATTAGTGCACATGCGATCCTAAAAAAACCTCCAATTTTCTCCAGGTATCCTATTAAGAAACAATGATTATAATCACATCATATTTATTTCAACGTAAAAATAGTGTAACTACTCACCGCCGGAAACAGTATTCATAAAGAACTTAAACTTCTTCTTGATTCGACCATTGACCGCCTCCACCAGCCAGCGAACTAAGGTCACCCGTCGGGACTCGTTTCCAGCAACTGTTTTAAACTGAGCTTCCTTTGGATCCTTTAGTGCCGGCATGTGTGTTATCTGACCCCGTCCTTCAAGTTCTGCAAGCACGTCGCGAAATCCGCGATCAAGGATTTCGTGATCCCCATTAAGAATGTACTCCGAATCCTCTGGTAGATCCTTGAGTATGGCTTTCAAAATTCCGGCATCGTTGTTTACCCCTACACATTTAAAAGTATATATTTTTTAACAGTATATACATTTTATGGAATTTTACATTTAACATTTTTATTAATCTTTAATTGGCCTAATGCTTACCATTTGCATACCAAGGACCTGATGCTTCCAGTATGTATCCAGACGACAATATAATCATAAAAGGCTTTACAAGGTTAGCATTCTTTTGGACAGAATACGTCAACTTTTGCAAAATATGATCTCGGGGTTGCTCAATGTAAATATACGTGCCATCCATGACAAGGAATAATCTGGTCTTGTCTTCCTCTTGAAATAACGTATAGTACATATTTCTGGAATGGTCCTTTAGAGCATCTTCCCGTGACAGATGATCGAATCCCAGGTTCTTCTTAACAAACGATGTTTCTAAAGCCCCGGCGACGGCAGATATTGTCTCGCTAACTACACCTTGAGAGCTGAATCCAAATAGGTTCTGTAGAAACCACTGTGAGTAATAAATAAGTATTCAGTTAATAATTAATATGTATCGTATCATTAACCGAATAAATAAATATACATTGAAAAAATAAGTATGTACCTGGGACAAATCGTGTCTTAAAAACATCAAAAACAATGCAAGGGCATTTCGTATACTCCTGTTGGAACTATTATTCAAGAATGGAATAACTTCCTCCAGCAAGGTGTTGAAATCGCCTTCTGAGAAGCCTACAAGTCTAGGATACTCCTCTGACTTGACATTGGTATCAAAGTCAAACCTACAGCGTTTAGGCGTGACTTTGTTTTTGCCCAACATGGTCAGGTGTAGAATCCAATCATGTAGCTCCTCATCGGTCATTAATATCCCGTCCTTGGTTCCTCGCAATTCAGTCAATGCTTCATTTGTGAACTGCTTTCCTTCAAGATGGTAGGGACAGCATCGATTTCCGTGAGGAATTACAATCCCCCTCTCAGCCCAAGCTTGAGTCAACGCCATCTTCGGGATTCTTTTTCTTCCATTTTGATTCTGACAAATGGTACACCTTGATTGAGTTGACGCCACAGATTTGATCGCTGGAAGTCGCCGGTTTCGAATAGATGCAGTGCTGGAAATTGAGATCTGCGAGTCTTCATACGTTGGAACCACTGAGAGTTGCGATTCGTCTGAGAAATAAATAAAATTATTATATTTCATAATCCTATTTTGTAAGGCTACAGAACAAAAACTAAACTTCACCTTCTACAGTAACATTGGCTTGGCTTAGTATATTTTCTGGACTGATCTCGGTATGTGAGGGAACTAGACGGTCTGGAGTTTCCTGAGTTTCTCCGATATCGGTTTCTGGAGGTGTTGCTGTAAGAATCTCATCATCTTTATCAGCCTGGTGTTCCTCAACTATGGAAACCTGTGATTGCCGAACTGCTGACTGGTCGATATGTATAGGCCCCTTAGATCTCGAACGTAGTGGTGACATTGGCGCATCCAGCAATTCGGGTCCTCTCTTTCGTTTAATATTTAACTTGGAACGGATCTGCAAAATCAAACGTCGGCAATTTAGTAAATATATATTGCATTTGATTGGAATTGTCGAATTATCGCACGAGATAATCAAAAGTATTTATGTGCATACCTTAAAAAAGCAGGATTGACAGACGAATTTGTTCTTGTCGCCTTCATGCCAATCGTGGCCAATATGCTCCAGATATAAGGGCCATAGTGAGTCTTGTCCTAGTCGATTCCCGTTTTGATTCGTCTCAATACGGCGTTCGCATTTCAAGCAGGAAAGTTTCGGCATTATGACCAGAACCAGAGAATAATTCCTCAAAGCGGTAATATTTAAGGCTATATTAATTATTAAGCCTTAAAGTGGCTAGAAGCTAGACTAATAATATAAACAAGCCTCAAACTGGCAAAAACTTTGCAAAAATAAAAGAAATCCCCAAAGTAGCAAAACAAAAACTGACTAATATCAAGAAAAAGCCCAATTGGCAAAATACTAGGCTAATATCAAATAATATGGCAACAAAGTGGCAACAAACTAAACGAATATCAATAAAAAAAGCCTTGGAAAAGTGGCAAAAAAGCTATGATAATGTGAGGTAATACGACAAGACAAATAGTAAATCAAGGAACAACAAATACCAGACGGAAACAAATTCTCATGAGAAATGTGTAAAATCGTAATTCGACTTTCACATAATCATGGAATCCAATTACAAAATATGGCATTTTCGCCTTAGTAACTGGAAAAGGGAACATTTTTTTCGGTTGCGAGGTCGATATCAGTCCTACTTTCGGCTGAAACTGGTATCTTGTGAGCCCAAAAAAAGACATACGCCAGAAAATCAGATTTTTTTAAGTACCCTTAAAATGTTCATCAGAATGTGTAGAAAAAAATAAAATCATTCCGAAAAATCTGATTTTCTGGCGTATGTCTCAAATCTGACCTTGAAGGTTGGCCAATTTTGCATGGAAACCCGATAGTAACCTGGCTACTATCGGGTTTCCATGCAGAAATGGGCTACTTTTCATCTAAATACATTGAAAAAAATGGGCTACTTTTAAATGCACAATTACGAAATTGTTACTAGGGAGTAATTCCGTAATTACGAGGAATGCATCCATTGCTCAGGGCGAAGGATGCAAATGAATGTGGCTTTCTCATGCACGATTGGATGTCATGAAATATTGTTATGCTCGGTTATACTATAGATAGATAAAATGACATACGTAGGGAATTCTTTAGAATTTTGGATTTTCCTGATCACCTAGCTGTCGACTCCTTGCTAGTTTAGCCCAATAACCTGGCTTTGGGGTTTGGCCCTTAGCTACTGAATACAAACAACAAACGGCTGAAACCCACATTCAACAATTTTCCCATAAGTTGGTAAACACTGAATAATAGAGAAAAGTATGAAGTAATAGCAAAAACTAGGAAAAAGTGCATGTGCAGTCATAATCATAAGTCTCATACGTGTGCAAGTTTGACATTATCAAATCAAAATTAAACCGAGCAAGCATTACTATTCAATACTACCATCAATCAATCTTCACTTCGAGCCTTTCTTTGTACTTGCGATCTTCACTTTCACTTGCCTTTCACCCTCCCTGACAACTTACGACTTCTCTGCTACCTGCTACTTTGTCCAGATAGTACTTGATTGAGCAACTTGAGCTGATCAACCCGAACGATGATGAAAATTCAAACGGCAAATCGACAAAATTGAATGCGAAATGTGTTCAGAAACCTCAAACTTCTATATGTGATATGATATATGCAAACGATTTTCAAATATGAAATGTCAATGACCATCAGTTTAGTTCAATAAAGAGTTCAAAGTTGAAATGAATGTGGAATTACAAATTATTCAGCACACAATCAAACGCCAAGCCAAACGAAAAGTGAAAAGAAAGAGAGATGTCAACGGCCAGTCAGTTCAAGTTCACGAGAAAGAGCAAAGAGACGGAAGGAAATACATGTAATGAACCAATGGAAATGCAAAATGACTAAATCGACGTACTTACTCAAGTGGAGAACTGTAGCGGCTCGTGAATTTGAGCGGAGAGTCGATAAGAATCGAATCGACAATATAAGGAATGTTTATCAACTTCGGCTGATTGGGAAACGAAGAAATTCTGGTGAGTATGAATCCTTCAACAACTGAACCTGTCGGAGTTGAGGAGCTGAGTGAGGAGAGGAACGAGTTGACTGCTGCAATATCGGGTCGGGAGAGAAGATGGAAGAGAGAAGAAATAGAAGCATGAACCGAAGAGAGAAAGCCGCGTGGCAGGATTTGATTGGCTCAAGCTTTCTTACCCCTTTCGATCTCATCTCTGGCATATGAGTGATGGAGCCCAAATCAATCTATATTCACGGGAACTCATATAACTCATATAAGATCTCGCTCATATATGATCTCTTGTCCACCCCCTCTCCCACTCTTAAACCCTTTCTTGGCATAGGAATCCCATCAAGTCGATTTCCAGCTCATTTATTCAACCTGCAATAATTTTGAGGCGGGTGACTATGAGGTAAGAGATGAGAAATGAAATTACACCTTCAGAGAGCTCAATCTTGCCTCATACAAACATTGAAACTTGCAATTTATTTTGTCTTTCTAAATTTGAAATACATAAGACAATTGTAAAATCAATGGTGATAGGATACAGATTCCCGGCGAAAATCTGAACGGCAACGGAGTTCAACCTCCTTGGCACCGAGATGATTGCCACTACAAGCGGACGGTAAGGAAATCAATTCCCTCTTAATGTCAGCTGGCAGGTCTCAATTAAGTACATATGAATAAAAAATTAAAATCCGTCTGTCCGTCCGTCCGTCCGTCTGTCCGTCTGTCCGTCTGTCCGAGCGATAACTGGAGAACGGCTGGAACTACGGTCACCAAATTTTGTACACTTGTTCCTTGGCTCAAGAGTGAGGCTAAGTTCTAACTAGGGTCAAATCGGTCACACCCCCTGTCCCCCATCAATTAAACCCCAAAAACAAACCATGAAATCAGTTCAAAGCTCTTACTCATTATAAACCTGCCCATTAAAACAGTGCAAAGCTCTTAATCAATTTAAAACTGCCGCTAAGGTAGTTTACAGTAGATTCTATGTCTATCATCTACACATAATAACACCCTGAAACTACATTTCAGAGTGCAACATCAGGACTTTTTGGGGAAATTGAGATTTGGGGTTTAAACGATGCCCATGAGTAATAGAACATCTTTGACGGGTACGGGACCACTCCTACTGACACCAGGGTGCAAAACCCGGGCTTTTTGGGGAAATTTAGATTTGGGGTTTGAGATGACCCAAGGAAAGATGATGAAGAGAGAAGCAGAGAGAAAGAAACGCAATGAACTCCACACTACTATGAGAGTGGAGGAATGAATGACACCTCATCCGCAATCCGCATCCCTTCTACAACGCTTTACACCCTTTGACCTTGGATTTCATAGATTTATTTTGTAGCCCCCTCCCCCCTAATAATGCATGACAACCCCCACCAAAAATGTCTTAAAATGCTCGTCTAATTCTAACTCTAGTTCAGTTCAAATGAAAAGATGATTTTTATACCAAAATCTACCATTTTCTGTGGTTTCAAAAATCTCAACGTATTAAAAATTAGCAAATAAAAATTCAAAAGAAAAAAACCAAAATTAGAGGAATAAAAGGATTTATTGTAATTTAGAGATATTAGGATGATAAAACACTACTTATCCATGCTCAAGTGCCCATACAAGTGAAATATTAAATACAGAAAGTGTGGAAGGAAGCAAATATTTGCCACCTCGCCTGAATCTTCGATTCCTTAAATAAATACCCAAAATCTTGAATACCGTTTTCCGTTTTTGTGCAACTTGATTGATTTTAAACATGAAATTGGTACCGAATTAAAAAATAATTACCGATAATTTTGGATTTTCCTGATCACCTAGCTGTCGACTCCTTGCTAGTTTAGCCCAATAACCTGGCTTTGGGCTTTGGCCCTTAGCTACTGAATACAAACAACAAACGGCTGAAACCCACATTCAACAATTTTCCCATAAGTTGGTAAACACTGAATAATAGAGAAAAGTATGAAGTAATAGCAAAAACTAGGAAAAAGTGCATGTGCAGTCATAATCATAAGTCTCATACGTGTGCAAGTTTGACATTATCAAATCAAAATTAAACCGAGCAAGCATTACTATTCAATACTACCATCAATCAATCTTCACTTCGAGCCTTTCTTTGTACTTGCGATCTTCACTTTCACTTGCCTTTCACCCTCCCTGACAACTTACGACTTCTCTGCTACCTGCTACTTTGTCCAGATAGTACTTGATTGAGCAACTTGAGCTGATCAACCCGAACGATGATGAAAATTCAAACGGCAAATCGACAAAATTGAATGCGAAATGTGTTCAGAAACCTTAAACTTCTATATGTGATATGATATATGCAAACGATTTTCAAATGTGAAATGTCAATGACCATCAGTTTAGTTCAATTAAGAGTTCAAAGTTGAAATGAATGTGGAATTACAAATTATTCAGCACACAATCAAACGCCAAGCCAAACTAAAAGTGAAAAGAAAGAGAGAAGTCAACGGCCAGTCAGTTCAAGTTCACGAGAAAGAGCAAAGAGACGGAAGGAAATACATGTAATGAACCAATGGAAATGCAAAATGACTAAATCGACGTACTTACTCAAGTGGAGAACTGTAGCGGCTCGTGAATTTGAGCGGAGAGTCGATAAGAATCGAATCGATTATATAAGGGATATTTATCAACTTCGGCTGATTGGGAAACGAAGAAATTCTGGTGAGTATGAATCCTTCAACAACTGAACCTGTCGGAGTTGAGGAGCTGAGTGAGGAGAGGAACGAGTTGACTGCTGCAATATCGGGTCGGGAGAGAAGATGGAAGAGAGAAGAAATAGAAGCATGAACCGAAGAGAGAAAGCCGCGTGGCAGGATTTGATTGGCTCAAGCTTTCTTACCCCTTTCGATCTCATCTCTGGCATATGAGTGATGGAGCCCAAATCAATCTATATTCACGGGAACTCATATAACTCATATAAGATCTCGCTCATATATGATCTCTTGTCCACCCCCTCTCCCACTCTTAAACCCTTTCTTGGCATAGGAATCCCATCAAGTCGATTTCCAGCTCATTTATTCAACCTGCAATAATTTTGAGGCGGGTGACTATGAGGTAAGAGATGAGAAATGAAATTACACCTTCAGAGAGCTCAATCTTGCCTCATACAAACATTGAAACTTGCAATTTATTTTGTCTTTCTAAATTTGAAATACATAAGACAATTGTAAAATCAATGGTGATAGGATACAGATTCCCGGCGAAAATCTGAACGGCAACGGAGTTCAACCTCCTTGGCACCGAGATGATTGCCACTACAAGCGGACGGTAAGGAAATCAATTCCCTCTTAATGTCAGCTGGCAGGTCTCAATTAAGTACATATGAATAAAAAATTAAAATCCGTCTGTCCGTCCGTCCGTCCGTCTGTCCGTCTGTCCGTCTGTCCGAGCGATAACTGGAGAACGGCTGGAACTACGGTCACCAAATTTTGTACACTTGTTCCTTGGCTCAAGAGTGAGGCTAAGTTCTAACTAGGGTCAAATCGGTCACACCCCCTGTCCCCCATCAATTAAACCCCAAAAACAAACCATGAAATCAGTTCAAAGCTCTTACTCATTATAAACCTGCCCATTAAAACAGTGCAAAGCTCTTAATCAATTTAAAACTGCCGCTAAGGTAGTTTACAGTAGATTCTATGTCTATCATCTACACATAATAACACCCTGAAACTACATTTCAGAGTGCAACATCAGGACTTTTTGGGGAAATTGAGATTTGGGGTTTAAACGATGCCCATGAGTAATAGAACATCTTTGACGGATACGGGACCACTCCTACTGACACCAGGGTGCAAAACCCGGGCTTTTTGGGGAAATTTAGATTTGGGGTTTGAGATGACCCAAGGAAAGATGATGAAGAGAGAAGCAGAGAGAAAGAAACGCAATGAACTCCACACTACTATGAGAGTGGAGGAATGAATGACACCTCATCCGCAATCCGCATCCCTTCTACAACGCTTTACACCCTTTGACCTTGGATTTCATAGATTTATTTTGTAGCCCCCTCCCCCCTAATAATGCATGACAACCCCCACCAAAAATGTCTTAAAATGCTCGTCTAATTCTAACTCTAGTTCAGTTCAAATGAAAAGATGATTTTTATACCAAAATCTACCATTTTCTGTGGTTTCAAAAATCTCAACGTATTAAAAATTAGCAAATAAAAATTCAAAAGAAAAAAACCAAAATTAGAGGAATAAAAGGATTTATTGTAATTTAGAGATATTAGGATGATAAAACACTACTTATCCATGCTCAAGTGCCCATACAAGTGAAATATTAAATACAGAAAGTGTGGAAGGAAGCAAATATTTGCCACCTCGCCTGAATCTTCGATTCCTTAAATAAATACCCAAAATCTTGAATACCGTTTTCCGTTTTTGTGCAACTTGATTGATTTTAAACATGAAATTGGTACCGAATTAAAAAATAATTACCGATAATTTTGGATTTTCCTGATCACCTAGCTGTCGACTCCTTGCTAGTTTAGCCCAATAACCTGGCTTTGGGCTTTGGCCCTTAGCTACTGAATACAAACAACAAACGGCTGAAACCCACATTCAACAATTTTCCCATAAGTTGGTAAACACTGAATAATAGAGAAAAGTATGAAGTAATAGCAAAAACTAGGAAAAAGTGCATGTGCAGTCATAATCATAAGTCTCATACGTGTGCAAGTTTGACATTATCAAATCAAAATTAAACCGAGCAAGCATTACTATTCAATACTACCATCAATCAATCTTCACTTCGAGCCTTTCTTTGTACTTGCGATCTTCACTTTCACTTGCCTTTCACCCTCCCTGACAACTTACGACTTCTCTGCTACCTGCTACTTTGTCCAGATAGTACTTGATTGAGCAACTTGAGCTGATCAACCCGAACGATGATGAAAATTCAAACGGCAAATCGACAAAATTGAATGCGAAATGTGTTCAGAAACCTTAAACTTCTATATGTGATATGATATATGCAAACGATTTTCAAATGTGAAATGTCAATGACCATCAGTTTAGTTCAATTAAGAGTTCAAAGTTGAAATGAATGTGGAATTACAAATTATTCAGCACACAATCAAACGCCAAGCCAAACTAAAAGTGAAAAGAAAGAGAGAAGTCAACGGCCAGTCAGTTCAAGTTCACGAGAAAGAGCAAAGAGACGGAAGGAAATACATGTAATGAACCAATGGAAATGCAAAATGACTAAATCGACGTACTTACTCAAGTGGAGAACTGTAGCGGCTCGTGAATTTGAGCGGAGAGTCGATAAGAATCGAATCGATTATATAAGGGATATTTATCAACTTCGGCTGATTGGGAAACGAAGAAATTCTGGTGAGTATGAATCCTTCAACAACTGAACCTGTCGGAGTTGAGGAGCTGAGTGAGGAGAGGAACGAGTTGACTGCTGCAATATCGGGTCGGGAGAGAAGATGGAAGAGAGAAGAAATAGAAGCATGAACCGAAGAGAGAAAGCCGCGTGGCAGGATTTGATTGGCTCAAGCTTTCTTACCCCTTTCGATCTCATCTCTGGCATATGAGTGATGGAGCCCAAATCAATCTATATTCACGGGAACTCATATAACTCATATAAGATCTCGCTCATATATGATCTCTTGTCCACCCCCTCTCCCACTCTTAAACCCTTTCTTGGCATAGGAATCCCATCAAGTCGATTTCCAGCTCATTTATTCAACCTGCAATAATTTTGAGGCGGGTGACTATGAGGTAAGAGATGAGAAATGAAATTACACCTTCAGAGAGCTCAATCTTGCCTCATACAAACATTGAAACTTGCAATTTATTTTGTCTTTCTAAATTTGAAATACATAAGACAATTGTAAAATCAATGGTGATAGGATACAGATTCCCGGCGAAAATCTGAACGGCAACGGAGTTCAACCTCCTTGGCACCGAGATGATTGCCACTACAAGCGGACGGTAAGGAAATCAATTCCCTCTTAATGTCAGCTGGCAGGTCTCAATTAAGTACATATGAATAAAAAATTAAAATCCGTCTGTCCGTCCGTCCGTCCGTCTGTCCGTCTGTCCGTCTGTCCGAGCGATAACTGGAGAACGGCTGGAACTACGGTCACCAAATTTTGTACACTTGTTCCTTGGCTCAAGAGTGAGGCTAAGTTCTAACTAGGGTCAAATCGGTCACACCCCCTGTCCCCCATCAATTAAACCCCAAAAACAAACCATGAAATCAGTTCAAAGCTCTTACTCATTATAAACCTGCCCATTAAAACAGTGCAAAGCTCTTAATCAATTTAAAACTGCCGCTAAGGTAGTTTACAGTAGATTCTATGTCTATCATCTACACATAATAACACCCTGAAACTACATTTCAGAGTGCAACATCAGGACTTTTTGGGGAAATTGAGATTTGGGGTTTAAACGATGCCCATGAGTAATAGAACATCTTTGACGGGTACGGGACCACTCCTACTGACACCAGGGTGCAAAACCCGGGCTTTTTGGGGAAATTTAGATTTGGGGTTTGAGATGACCCAAGGAAAGATGATGAAGAGAGAAGCAGAGAGAAAGAAACGCAATGAACTCCACACTACTATGAGAGTGGAGGAATGAATGACACCTCATCCGCAATCCGCATCCCTTCTACAACGCTTTACACCCTTTGACCTTGGATTTCATAGATTTATTTTGTAGCCCCCTCCCCCCTAATAATGCATGACAACCCCCACCAAAAATGTCTTAAAATGCTCGTCTAATTCTAACTCTAGTTCAGTTCAAATGAAAAGATGATTTTTATACCAAAATCTACCATTTTCTGTGGTTTCAAAAATCTCAACGTATTAAAAATTAGCAAATAAAAATTCAAAAGAAAAAAACCAAAATTAGAGGAATAAAAGGATTTATTGTAATTTAGAGATATTAGGATGATAAAACACTACTTATCCATGCTCAAGTGCCCATACAAGTGAAATATTAAATACAGAAAGTGTGGAAGGAAGCAAATATTTGCCACCTCGCCTGAATCTTCGATTCCTTAAATAAATACCCAAAATCTTGAATACCGTTTTCCGTTTTTGTGCAACTTGATTGATTTTAAACATGAAATTGGTACCGAATTAAAAAATAATTACCGATAATTTTGGATTTTCCTGATCACCTAGCTGTCGACTCCTTGCTAGTTTAGCCCAATAACCTGGCTTTGGGCTTTGGCCCTTAGCTACTGAATACAAACAACAAACGGCTGAAACCCACATTCAACAATTTTCCCATAAGTTGGTAAACACTGAATAATAGAGAAAAGTATGAAGTAATAGCAAAAACTAGGAAAAAGTGCATGTGCAGTCATAATCATAAGTCTCATACGTGTGCAAGTTTGACATTATCAAATCAAAATTAAACCGAGCAAGCATTACTATTCAATACTACCATCAATCAATCTTCACTTCGAGCCTTTCTTTGTACTTGCGATCTTCACTTTCACTTGCCTTTCACCCTCCCTGACAACTTACGACTTCTCTGCTACCTGCTACTTTGTCCAGATAGTACTTGATTGAGCAACTTGAGCTGATCAACCCGAACGATGATGAAAATTCAAACGGCAAATCGACAAAATTGAATGCGAAATGTGTTCAGAAACCTTAAACTTCTATATGTGATATGATATATGCAAACGATTTTCAAATGTGAAATGTCAATGACCATCAGTTTAGTTCAATTAAGAGTTCAAAGTTGAAATGAATGTGGAATTACAAATTATTCAGCACACAATCAAACGCCAAGCCAAACTAAAAGTGAAAAGAAAGAGAGAAGTCAACGGCCAGTCAGTTCAAGTTCACGAGAAAGAGCAAAGAGACGGAAGGAAATACATGTAATGAACCAATGGAAATGCAAAATGACTAAATCGACGTACTTACTCAAGTGGAGAACTGTAGCGGCTCGTGAATTTGAGCGGAGAGTCGATAAGAATCGAATCGATTATATAAGGGATATTTATCAACTTCGGCTGATTGGGAAACGAAGAAATTCTGGTGAGTATGAATCCTTCAACAACTGAACCTGTCGGAGTTGAGGAGCTGAGTGAGGAGAGGAACGAGTTGACTGCTGCAATATCGGGTCGGGAGAGAAGATGGAAGAGAGAAGAAATAGAAGCATGAACCGAAGAGAGAAAGCCGCGTGGCAGGATTTGATTGGCTCAAGCTTTCTTACCCCTTTCGATCTCATCTCTGGCATATGAGTGATGGAGCCCAAATCAATCTATATTCACGGGAACTCATATAACTCATATAAGATCTCGCTCATATATGATCTCTTGTCCACCCCCTCTCCCACTCTTAAACCCTTTCTTGGCATAGGAATCCCATCAAGTCGATTTCCAGCTCATTTATTCAACGTGCAATAATTTTGAGGCGGGTGACTATGAGGTAAGAGATGAGAAATGAAATTACACCTTCAGAGAGCTCAATCTTGCCTCATACAAACATTGAAACTTGCAATTTATTTTGTCTTTCTAAATTTGAAATACATAAGACAATTGTAAAATCAATGGTGATAGGATACAGATTCCCGGCGAAAATCTGAACGGCAACGGAGTTCAACCTCCTTGGCACCGAGATGATTGCCACTACAAGCGGACGGTAAGGAAATCAATTCCCTCTTAATGTCAGCTGGCAGGTCTCAATTAAGTACATATGAATAAAAAATTAAAATCCGTCTGTCCGTCCGTCTGTCCGTCCGTCCGTCCGTCTGTCCGTCTGTCCGTCTGTCCGAGCGATAACTGGAGAACGGCTGGAACTACGGTCACCAAATTTTGTACACTTGTTCCTTGGCTCAAGAGTGAGGCTAAGTTCTAACTAGGGTCAAATCGGTCACACCCCCTGTCCCCCATCAATTAAACCCCAAAAACAAACCATGAAATCAGTTCAAAGCTCTTACTCATTATAAACCTGCCCATTAAAACAGTGCAAAGCTCTTAATCAATTTAAAACTGCCGCTAAGGTAGTTTACAGTAGATTCTATGTCTATCATCTACACATGATAACACCCTGAAACTACATTTCAGAGTGCAACATCAGGACTTTTTGGGGAAATTGAGATTTGGGGTTTAAACGATGCCCATGAGTAATAGAACATCTTTGACGGATACGGGACCACTCCTACTGACACCAGGGTGCAAAACCCGGGCTTTTTGGGGAAATTTAGATTTGGGGTTTGAGATGACCCAAGGAAAGATGATGAAGAGAGAAGCAGAGAGAAAGAAACGCAATGAACTCCACACTACTATGAGAGTGGAGGAATGAATGACACCTCATCCGCAATCCGCATCCCTTCTACAACGCTTTACACCCTTTGACCTTGGATTTCATAGATTTATTTTGTAGCCCCCTCCCCCCTAATAATGCATGACAACCCCCACCAAAAATGTCTTAAAATGCTCGTCTAATTCTAACTCTAGTTCAGTTCAAATGAAAAGATGATTTTTATACCAAAATCTACCATTTTCTGTGGTTTCAAAAATCTCAACGTATTAAAAATTAGCAAATAAAAATTCAAAAGAAAAAAACCAAAATTAGAGGAATAAAAGGATTTATTGTAATTTAGAGATATTAGGATGATAAAACACTACTTATCCATGCTCAAGTGCCCATACAAGTGAAATATTAAATACAGAAAGTGTGGAAGGAAGCAAATATTTGCCACCTCGCCTGAATCTTCGATTCCTTAAATAAATACCCAAAATCTTGAATACCGTTTTCCGTTTTTGTGCAACTTGATTGATTTTAAACATGAAATTGGTACCGAATTAAAAAATAATTACCGATAATTTTGGATTTTCCTGATCACCTAGCTGTCGACTCCTTGCTAGTTTAGCCCAATAACCTGGCTTTGGGCTTTGGCCCTTAGCTACTGAATACAAACAACAAACGGCTGAAACCCACATTCAACAATTTTCCCATAAGTTGGTAAACACTGAATAATAGAGAAAAGTATGAAGTAATAGCAAAAACTAGGAAAAAGTGCATGTGCAGTCATAATCATAAGTCTCATACGTGTGCAAGTTTGACATTATCAAATCAAAATTAAACCGAGCAAGCATTACTATTCAATACTACCATCAATCAATCTTCACTTCGAGCCTTTCTTTGTACTTGCGATCTTCACTTTCACTTGCCTTTCACCCTCCCTGACAACTTACGACTTCTCTGCTACCTGCTACTTTGTCCAGATAGTACTTGATTGAGCAACTTGAGCTGATCAACCCGAACGATGATGAAAATTCAAACGGCAAATCGACAAAATTGAATGCGAAATGTGTTCAGAAACCTTAAACTTCTATATGTGATATGATATATGCAAACGATTTTCAAATGTGAAATGTCAATGACCATCAGTTTAGTTCAATTAAGAGTTCAAAGTTGAAATGAATGTGGAATTACAAATTATTCAGCACACAATCAAACGCCAAGCCAAACTAAAAGTGAAAAGAAAGAGAGAAGTCAACGGCCAGTCAGTTCAAGTTCACGAGAAAGAGCAAAGAGACGGAAGGAAATACATGTAATGAACCAATGGAAATGCAAAATGACTAAATCGACGTACTTACTCAAGTGGAGAACTGTAGCGGCTCGTGAATTTGAGCGGAGAGTCGATAAGAATCGAATCGATTATATAAGGGATATTTATCAACTTCGGCTGATTGGGAAACGAAGAAATTCTGGTGAGTATGAATCCTTCAACAACTGAACCTGTCGGAGTTGAGGAGCTGAGTGAGGAGAGGAACGAGTTGACTGCTGCAATATCGGGTCGGGAGAGAAGATGGAAGAGAGAAGAAATAGAAGCATGAACCGAAGGGAGAAAGCCGCGTGGCAGGATTTGATTGGCTCAAGCTTTCTTACCCCTTTCGATCTCATCTCTGGCATATGAGTGATGGAGCCCAAATCAATCTATATTCACGGGAACTCATATAACTCATATAAGATCTCGCTCATATATGATCTCTTGTCCACCCCCTCTCCCACTCTTAAACCCTTTCTTGGCATAGGAATCCCATCAAGTCGATTTCCAGCTCATTTATTCAACGTGCAATAATTTTGAGGCGGGTGACTATGAGGTAAGAGATGAGAAATGAAATTACACCTTCAGAGAGCTCAATCTTGCCTCATACAAACATTGAAACTTGCAATTTATTTTGTCTTTCTAAATTTGAAATACATAAGACAATTGTAAAATCAATGGTGATAGGATACAGATTCCCGGCGAAAATCTGAACGGCAACGGAGTTCAACCTCCTTGGCACCGAGATGATTGCCACTACAAGCGGACGGTAAGGAAATCAATTCCCTCTTAATGTCAGCTGGCAGGTCTCAATTAAGTACATATGAATAAAAAATTAAAATCCGTCTGTCCGTCCGTCTGTCCGTCCGTCCGTCCGTCTGTCCGTCTGTCCGTCTGTCCGAGCGATAACTGGAGAACGGCTGGAACTACGGTCACCAAATTTTGTACACTTGTTCCTTGGCTCAAGAGTGAGGCTAAGTTCTAACTAGGGTCAAATCGGTCACACCCCCTGTCCCCCATCAATTAAACCCCAAAAACAAACCATGAAATCAGTTCAAAGCTCTTACTCATTATAAACCTGCCCATTAAAACAGTTCAAAGCTCTTAATCAATTTAAAACTGCCGCTAAGGTAGTTTACAGTAGATTCTATGTCTATCATCTACACATGATAACACCCTGAAACTACATTTCAGAGTGCAACATCAGGACTTTTTGGGGAAATTGAGATTTGGGGTTTAAACGATGCCCATGAGTAATAGAACATCTTTGACGGATACGGGACCACTCCTACTGACACCAGGGTGCAAAACCCGGGCTTTTTGGGGAAATTTAGATTTGGGGTTTGAGATGACCCAAGGAAAGATGATGAAGAGAGAAGCAGAGAGAAAGAAACGCAATGAACTCCACACTACTATGAGAGTGGAGGAATGAATGACACCTCATCCGCAATCCGCATCCCTTCTACAACGCTTTACACCCTTTGACCTTGGATTTCATAGATTTATTTTGTAGCCCCCTCCCCCCTAATAATGCATGACAACCCCCACCAAAAATGTCTTAAAATGCTCGTCTAATTCTAACTCTAGTTCAGTTCAAATGAAAAGATGATTTTTATACCAAAATCTACCATTTTCTGTGGTTTCAAAAATCTCAACGTATTAAAAATTAGCAAATAAAAATTCAAAAGAAAAAAACCAAAATTAGAGGAATAAAAGGATTTATTGTAATTTAGAGATATTAGGATGATAAAACACTACTTATCCATGCTCAAGTGCCCATACAAGTGAAATATTAAATACAGAAAGTGTGGAAGGAAGCAAATATTTGCCACCTCGCCTGAATCTTCGATTCCTTAAATAAATACCCAAAATCTTGAATACCGTTTTCCGTTTTTGTGCAACTTGATTGATTTTAAACATGAAATTGGTACCGAATTAAAAAATAATTACCGATAATTTTGGATTTTCCTGATCACCTAGCTGTCGACTCCTTGCTAGTTTAGCCCAATAACCTGGCTTTGGGCTTTGGCCCTTAGCTACTGAATACAAACAACAAACGGCTGAAACCCACATTCAACAATTTTCCCATAAGTTGGTAAACACTGAATAATAGAGAAAAGTATGAAGTAATAGCAAAAACTAGGAAAAAGTGCATGTGCAGTCATAATCATAAGTCTCATACGTGTGCAAGTTTGACATTATCAAATCAAAATTAAACCGAGCAAGCATTACTATTCAATACTACCATCAATCAATCTTCACTTCGAGCCTTTCTTTGTACTTGCGATCTTCACTTTCACTTGCCTTTCACCCTCCCTGACAACTTACGATTTCTCTGCTACCTGCTACTTTGTCCAGATAGTACTTGATTGAGCAACTTGAGCTGATCAACCCGAACGATGATGAAAATTCAAACGGCAAATCGACAAAATTGAATGCGAAATGTGTTCAGAAACCTCAAACTTCTATATGTGATATGATATATGCAAACGATTTTCAAATATGAAATGTCAATGACCATCAGTTTAGTTCAATAAAGAGTTCAAAGTTGAAATGAATGTGGAATTACAAATTATTCAGCACACAATCAAACGCCAAGCCAAACGAAAAGTGAAAAGAAAGAGAGATGTCAACGGCCAGTCAGTTCAAGTTCATGAGAAAGAGCAAAGAGACGGAAGGAAATACATGTAATGAACCAATGGAAATGCAAAATGACTAAATCGACGTACTTACTCAAGTGGAGAACTGTAGCGGCTCGTGAATTTGAGCGGAGAGTCGATAAGAATCGAATCGATTATATAAGGGATATTTATCAACTTCGGCTGATTGGGAAACGAAGAAATTCTGGTGAGTATGAATCCTTCAACAACTGAACCTGTCGGAGTTGAGGAGCTGAGTGAGGAGAGGAACGAATTGACTGCTGCAATATCGGGTCGGGAGAGAAGATGGAAGAGAGAAGAAATAGAAGCATGAACCGAAGAGAGAAAGCCGCGTGGCAGGATTTGATTGGCTCAAGCTTTCTTACCCCTTTCGATCTCATCTCTGGCATATGAGTGATGGAGCCCAAATCAATCTATATTCACGGGAACTCATATAACTCATATAAGATCTCGCTCATATATGATCTCTTGTCCACCCCCTCTCCCACTCTTAAACCCTTTCTTGGCATAGGAATCCCATCAAGTCGATTTTCAGCTCATTTATTCAACCTGCAATAATTTTGAGGCGGGTGACTATGAGGTAAGAGATGAGAAATGAAATTACACCTTCAGAGAGCTCAATCTTGCCTCATACAAACATTGAAACTTGCAATTTATTTTGTCTTTCTAAATTTGAAATACATAAGACAATTGTAAAATCAATGGTGATAGGATACAGATTCCCGGCGAAAATCTGAACGGCAACGGAGTTCAACCTCCTTGGCACCGAGATGATTGCCACTACAAGCGGACGGTAAGGAAATCAATTCCCTCTTAATGTCAGCTGGCAGGTCTCAATTAAGTACATATGAATAAAAAATTAAAATCCGTCTGTCCGTCCGTCCGTCCGTCTGTCCGTCTGTCCGTCTGTCCGAGCGATAACTGGAGAACGGCTGGAACTACGGTCACCAAATTTTGTACACTTGTTCCTTGGCTCAAGAGTGAGGCTAAGTTCTAACTAGGGTCAAATCGGTCACACCCCCTGTCCCCCATCAATTAAACCCCAAAAACAAACCATGAAATCAGTTCAAAGCTCTTACTCATTATAAACCTGCCCATTAAAACAGTGCAAAGCTCTTAATCAATTTAAAACTGCCGCTAAGGTAGTTTACAGTAGATTCTATGTCTATCATCTACACATGATAACACCCTGAAACTACATTTCAGAGTGCAACATCAGGACTTTTTGGGGAAATTGAGATTTGGGGTTTAAACGATGCCCATGAGTAATAGAACATCTTTGACGGATACGGGACCACTCCTACTGACACCAGGGTGCAAAACCCGGGCTTTTTGGGGAAATTTAGATTTGGGGTTTGAGATGACCCAAGGAAAGATGATGAAGAGAGAAGCAGAGAGAAAGAAACGCAATGAACTCCACACTACTATGAGAGAGGAGGAATGAATGACACCTCATCCGCAATCCGCATCCCTTCTACAACGCTTTACACCCTTTGACCTTGGATTTCATAGATTTATTTTGTAGCCCCCTCCCCCCTAATAATGCATGACAACCCCCACCAAAAATGTCTTAAAATGCTCGTCTAATTCTAACTCTAGTTCAGTTCAAATGAAAAGATGATTTTTATACCAAAATCTACCATTTTCTGTGGTTTCAAAAATCTCAACGTATTAAAAATTAGCAAATAAAAATTCAAAAGAAAAAAAACAAAATTAGAGGAATAAAAGGATTTATTGTAATTTAGAGATATTAGGATGATAAAACACTACTTATCCATGCTCAAGTGCCCATACAAGTGAAATATTAAATACAGAAAGTGTGGAAGGAAGCAAATATTTGCCACCTCGCCTGAATCTTCGATTCCTTAAATAAATACCCAAAATCTTGAATACCGTTTTCCGTTTTTGTGCAACTTGATTGATTTTAAACATGAAATTGGTACCGAATTAAAAAATAATTACCGATAATTTTGGATTTTCCTGATCACCTAGCTGTCGACTCCTTGCTAGTTTAGCCCAATAACCTGGCTTTGGGCTTTGGCCCTTAGCTACTGAATACAAACAACAAACGGCTGAAACCCACATTCAACAATTTTCCCATAAGTTGGTAAACACTGAATAATAGAGAAAAGTATGAAGTAATAGCAAAAACTAGGAAAAAGTGCATGTGCAGTCATAATCATAAGTCTCATACGTGTGCAAGTTTGACATTATCAAATCAAAATTAAACCGAGCAAGCATTACTATTCAATACTACCATCAATCAATCTTCACTTCGAGCCTTTCTTTGTACTTGCGATCTTCACTTTCACTTGCCTTTCACCCTCCCTGACAACTTACGATTTCTCTGCTACCTGCTACTTTGTCCAGATAGTACTTGATTGAGCAACTTGAGCTGATCAACCCGAACGATGATGAAAATTCAAACGGCAAATCGACAAAATTGAATGCGAAATGTGTTCAGAAACCTCAAACTTCTATATGTGATATGATATATGCAAACGATTTTCAAATATGAAATGTCAATGACCATCAGTTTAGTTCAATAAAGAGTTCAAAGTTGAAATGAATGTGGAATTACAAATTATTCAGCACACAATCAAACGCCAAGCCAAACGAAAAGTGAAAAGAAAGAGAGATGTCAACGGCCAGTCAGTTCAAGTTCATGAGAAAGAGCAAAGAGACGGAAGGAAATACATGTAATGAACCAATGGAAATGCAAAATGACTAAATCGACGTACTTACTCAAGTGGAGAACTGTAGCGGCTCGTGAATTTGAGCGGAGAGTCGATAAGAATCGAATCGATTATATAAGGGATATTTATCAACTTCGGCTGATTGGGAAACGAAGAAATTCTGGTGAGTATGAATCCTTCAACAACTGAACCTGTCGGAGTTGAGGAGCTGAGTGAGGAGAGGAACGAATTGACTGCTGCAATATCGGGTCGGGAGAGAAGATGGAAGAGAGAAGAAATAGAAGCATGAACCGAAGAGAGAAAGCCGCGTGGCAGGATTTGATTGGCTCAAGCTTTCTTACCCCTTTCGATCTCATCTCTGGCATATGAGTGATGGAGCCCAAATCAATCTATATTCACGGGAACTCATATAACTCATATAAGATCTCGCTCATATATGATCTCTTGTCCACCCCCTCTCCCACTCTTAAACCCTTTCTTGGCATAGGAATCCCATCAAGTCGATTTTCAGCTCATTTATTCAACCTGCAATAATTTTGAGGCGGGTGACTATGAGGTAAGAGATGAGAAATGAAATTACACCTTCAGAGAGCTCAATCTTGCCTCATACAAACATTGAAACTTGCAATTTATTTTGTCTTTCTAAATTTGAAATACATAAGACAATTGTAAAATCAATGGTGATAGGATACAGATTCCCGGCGAAAATCTGAACGGCAACGGAGTTCAACCTCCTTGGCACCGAGATGATTGCCACTACAAGCGGACGGTAAGGAAATCAATTCCCTCTTAATGTCAGCTGGCAGGTCTCAATTAAGTACATATGAATAAAAAATTAAAATCCGTCTGTCCGTCCGTCCGTCCGTCTGTCCGTCTGTCCGTCTGTCCGAGCGATAACTGGAGAACGGCTGGAACTACGGTCACCAAATTTTGTACACTTGTTCCTTGGCTCAAGAGTGAGGCTAAGTTCTAACTAGGGTCAAATCGGTCACACCCCCTGTCCCCCATCAATTAAACCCCAAAAACAAACCATGAAATCAGTTCAAAGCTCTTACTCATTATAAACCTGCCCATTAAAACAGTGCAAAGCTCTTAATCAATTTAAAACTGCCGCTAAGGTAGTTTACAGTAGATTCTATGTCTATCATCTACACATGATAACACCCTGAAACTACATTTCAGAGTGCAACATCAGGACTTTTTGGGGAAATTGAGATTTGGGGTTTAAACGATGCCCATGAGTAATAGAACATCTTTGACGGATACGGGACCACTCCTACTGACACCAGGGTGCAAAACCCGGGCTTTTTGGGGAAATTTAGATTTGGGGTTTGAGATGACCCAAGGAAAGATGATGAAGAGAGAAGCAGAGAGAAAGAAACGCAATGAACTCCACACTACTATGAGAGTGGAGGAATGAATGACACCTCATCCGCAATCCGCATCCCTTCTACAACGCTTTACACCCTTTGACCTTGGATTTCATAGATTTATTTTGTAGCCCCCTCCCCCCTAATAATGCATGACAACCCCCACCAAAAATGTCTTAAAATGCTCGTCTAATTCTAACTCTAGTTCAGTTCAAATGAAAAGATGATTTTTATACCAAAATCTACCATTTTCTGTGGTTTCAAAAATCTCAACGTATTAAAAATTAGCAAATAAAAATTCAAAAGAAAAAAACCAAAATTAGAGGAATAAAAGGATTTATTGTAATTTAGAGATATTAGGATGATAAAACACTACTTATCCATGCTCAAGTGCCCATACAAGTGAAATATTAAGTACAGAAAGTGTGGAAGGAAGCAAATATTTGCCACCTCGCCTGAATCTTCGATTCCTTAAATAAATACCCAAAATCTTGAATACCGTTTTCCGTTTTTGTGCAACTTGATTGATTTTAAACATGAAATTGGTACCGAATTAAAAAATAATTACCGATAATTTTGGATTTTCCTGATCACCTAGCTGTCGACTCCTTGCTAGTTTAGCCCAATAACCTGGCTTTGGGCTTTGGCCCTTAGCTACTGAATACAAACAACAAACGGCTGAAACCCACATTCAACAATTTTCCCATAAGTTGGTAAACACTGAATAATAGAGAAAAGTATGAAGTAATAGCAAAAACTAGGAAAAAGTGCATGTGCAGTCATAATCATAAGTCTCATACGTGTGCAAGTTTGACATTATCAAATCAAAATTAAACCGAGCAAGCATTACTATTCAATACTACCATCAATCAATCTTCACTTCGAGCCTTTCTTTGTACTTGCGATCTTCACTTTCACTTGCCTTTCATCCTCCCTGACAACTTACGACTTCTCTGCTACCTGCTACTTTGTCCAGATAGTACTTGATTGAGCAACTTGAGCTGATCAACCCGAACGATGATGAAAATTCAAACGGCAAATCGACAAAATTGAATGCGAAATGTGTTCAGAAACCTCAAACTTCTATATGTGATATGATATATGCAAACGATTTTCAAATGTGAAATGTCAATGACCATCAGTTTAGTTCAATAAAGAGTTCAAAGTTGAAATGAATGTGGAATTACAAATTATTCAGCACACAATCAAACGCCAAGCCAAACGAAAAGTGAAAAGAAAGAGAGATGTCAACGGCCAGTCAGTTCAAGTTCATGAGAAAGAGCAAAGAGACGGAAGGAAATACATGTAATGAACCAATGGAAATGCAAAATGACTAAATCGACGTACTTACTCAAGTGGAGAACTGTAGCGGCTCGTGAATTTGAGCGGAGAGTCGATAAGAATCGAATCGATTATATAAGGGATATTTATCAACTTCGGTTGATTGGGAAACGAAGAAATTCTGGTGAGTATGAATCCTACAACAACTGAACCTGTCGGAGTTGAGGAGCTGAGTGAGGAGAGGAATGAGTTGACTCCTGCAATATCGGGTCGGGAGAGAAGATGGAAGAGAGAAGAAATAGAAGCATGAACCGAAGAGAGAAAGCCGCGTGGCAGGATTTGATTGGCTCAAGCTTTCTTACCCCTTTCGATCTCATCTCTGGCATATGAGTGATGGAGCCCAAATCCATCTATATTCACGGGAACTCATATAACTCATATAAGATCTCGCTCATATATGATCTCTTGTCCACCCCCTCTCCCACTCTTAAACCCTTTCTTGGCATAGGAATCCCATCAAGTCGATTTTCAGCTCATTTATTCAACCTGCAATAATTTTGAGGCGGGTGACTATGAGGTAAGAGATGAGAAATGAAATTACACCTTCAGAGAGCTCAATCTTGCCTCATACAAACATTGAAACTTGCAATTTATTTTGTCTTTCTAAATTTGAAATACATAAGACAATTGTAAAATCAATGGTGATAGGATACAGATTCCCGGCGAAAATCTGAACGGCAACGGAGTTCAACCTCCTTGGCACCGAGATGATTGCCACTACAAGCGGACGGTAAGGAAATCAATTCCCTCTTAATGTCAGCTGGCAGGTCTCAATTAAGTACATATGAATAAAAAATTAAAATCCGTCTGTCCGTCCGTCCGTCCGTCTGTCCGTCTGTCCGTCTGTCCGAGCGATAACTGGAGAACGGCTGGAACTACGGTCACCAAATTTTGTACACTTGTTCCTTGGCTCAAGAGTGAGGCTAAGTTCTAACTAGGGTCAAATCGGTCACACCCCCTGTCCCCCATCAATTAAACCCCAAAAACAAACCATGAAATCAGTTCAAAGCTCTTACTCATTATAAACCTGCCCATTAAAACAGTGCAAAGCTCTTAATCAATTTAAAACTGCCGCTAAGGTAGTTTACAGTAGATTCTATGTCTATCATCTACACATGATAACACCCTGAAACTACATTTCAGAGTGCAACATCAGGACTTTTTGGGGAAATTGAGATTTGGGGTTTAAACGATGCCCATGAGTAATAGAACATCTTTGACGGATACGGGACCACTCCTACTGACACCAGGGTGCAAAACCCGGGCTTTTTGGGGAAATTTAGATTTGGGGTTTGAGATGACCCAAGGAAAGATGATGAAGAGAGAAGCAGAGAGAAAGAAACGCAATGAACTCCACACTACTATGAGAGTGGAGGAATGAATGACACCTCATCCGCAATCCGCATCCCTTCTACAACGCTTTACACCCTTTGACCTTGGATTTCATAGATTTATTTTGTAGCCCCCTCCCCCCTAATAATGCATGACAACCCCCACCAAAAATGTCTTAAAATGCTCGTCTAATTCTAACTCTAGTTCAGTTCAAATGAAAAGATGATTTTTATACCAAAATCTACCATTTTCTGTGGTTTCAAAAATCTCAACGTATTAAAAATTAGCAAATAAAAATTCAAAAGAAAAAAACCAAAATTAGAGGAATAAAAGGATTTATTGTAATTTAGAGATATTAGGATGATAAAACACTACTTATCCATGCTCAAGTGCCCATACAAGTGAAATATTAAGTACAGAAAGTGTGGAAGGAAGCAAATATTTGCCACCTCGCCTGAATCTTCGATTCCTTAAATAAATACCCAAAATCTTGAATACCGTTTTCCGTTTTTGTGCAACTTGATTGATTTTAAACATGAAATTGGTACCGAATTAAAAAATAATTACCGATAATTTTGGATTTTCCTGATCACCTAGCTGTCGACTCCTTGCTAGTTTAGCCCAATAACCTGGCTTTGGGCTTTGGCCCTTAGCTACTGAATACAAACAACAAACGGCTGAAACCCACATTCAACAATTTTCCCATAAGTTGGTAAACACTGAATAATAGAGAAAAGTATGAAGTAATAGCAAAAACTAGGAAAAAGTGCATGTGCAGTCATAATCATAAGTCTCATACGTGTGCAAGTTTGACATTATCAAATCAAAATTAAACCGAGCAAGCATTACTATTCAATACTACCATCAATCAATCTTCACTTCGAGCCTTTCTTTGTACTTGCGATCTTCACTTTCACTTGCCTTTCATCCTCCCTGACAACTTACGACTTCTCTGCTACCTGCTACTTTGTCCAGATAGTACTTGATTGAGCAACTTGAGCTGATCAACCCGAACGATGATGAAAATTCAAACGGCAAATCGACAAAATTGAATGCGAAATGTGTTCAGAAACCTCAAACTTCTATATGTGATATGATATATGCAAACGATTTTCAAATGTGAAATGTCAATGACCATCAGTTTAGTTCAATAAAGAGTTCAAAGTTGAAATGAATGTGGAATTACAAATTATTCAGCACACAATCAAACGCCAAGCCAAACGAAAAGTGAAAAGAAAGAGAGATGTCAACGGCCAGTCAGTTCAAGTTCATGAGAAAGAGCAAAGAGACGGAAGGAAATACATGTAATGAACCAATGGAAATGCAAAATGACTAAATCGACGTACTTACTCAAGTGGAGAACTGTAGCGGCTCGTGAATTTGAGCGGAGAGTCGATAAGAATCGAATCGATTATATAAGGGATATTTATCAACTTCGGCTGATTGGGAAACGAAGAAATTCTGGTGAGTATGAATCCTACAACAACTGAACCTGTCGGAGTTGAGGAGCTGAGTGAGGAGAGGAATGAGTTGACTCCTGCAATATCGGGTCGGGAGAGAAGATGGAAGAGAGAAGAAATAGAAGCATGAACCGAAGAGAGAAAGCCGCGTGGCAGGATTTGATTGGCTCAAGCTTTCTTACCCCTTTCGATCTCATCTCTGGCATATGAGTGATGGAGCCCAAATCCATCTATATTCACGGGAACTCATATAACTCATATAAGATCTCGCTCATATATGATCTCTTGTCCACCCCCTCTCCCACTCTTAAACCCTTTCTTGGCATAGGAATCCCATCAAGTCGATTTCCAGCTCATTTATTCAACCTGCAATAATTTTGAGGCGGGTGACTATGAGGTAAGAGATGAGAAATGAAATTACACCTCCTGAGAGCTCAATCTTGCCTCATACAAACATTGAAACTTGCAATTTATTTTGTCTTTCTAAATTTGAAATACATAAGACAATTGTAAAATCAATGGTGATAGGATACAGATTCCCGGCGAAAATCTGAAGGGCAACGGAGTTCAACCTCCTTGGCACCGAGATGATTGCCACAACAAGCGGACGGTAAGGAAATCAATTCCCTCTTAATGTCAGCTGGCAGGTCTCAATTAAGTACATATGAATAAAAAATTAAAATCCGTCTGTCCGTCCGTCCGTCTGTCCGTCTGTCCGAGCGATAACTGGAGAACGGCTGGAACTACGGTCACCAAATTTTGTGCACTTGCTCCTTGGCTCAAGAGTGAGGCTAAGTTCTAACTTGGGTCAAATCGGTCACACCCCCTGTCCCCCATCAATTAAACCCCATAAACAAACCATGAAATCAGTTCAAAGCTCTTACTCATTATAAAGCTGCCCATTAAAACAGTGCAAAGCTCTTAATCAATTTAAAACTGCCGCTAAGGTAGTTTACAGTAGATTCTATGTCTATCATCTACACATGATAACACCCTGAAACTACATTTCAGAGTGCAAAACCCGGGCTTTTTGGGGAAATTGAGATTTGGGGTTTAAACGATGCCCATGAGTAATAGAACATCTTTGACGGATACGGGACCACTCCTACTGACACCAGGGTGCAAAACCCGGGCTTTTTGGGGAAATTTAGATTTGGGGTTTGAGATGACCCAAGGAAAGATGATGAAGAGAGAAGCAGAGAGAAAGAAACGCAATGAACTCCACACTACTATGAGAGTGGAGGAATGAATGACACCTCATCCGCAATCCGCATCCCTTCTACAACGCTTTACACCCTTTGACCTTGGATTTCATAGATTTATTTTGTAGCCCCCTCCCCCCTAATAATGCATGACAACCCCCACCAAAAATGTCTTAAAATGCTCGTCTAATTCTAACTCTAGTTCAGTTCAAATGAAAAGATGATTTTTATACCAAAACCTACCATTTTCTGTGGTTTCAAAAATCTCAACGTATTAAAAATTAGCAAATAAAAATTCAAAAGAAAAAAACCAAAATTAGAGGAATAAAAGGATTTATTGTAATTTAGAGATATTAGGATGATAAAACACTACTTATCCATGCTCAAGTGCCCATACAAGTGAAATATTAAATACAGAAAGTGTGGAAGGAAGCAAATATTTGCCACCTCGCCTGAATCTTCGATTCCTTAAATAAATACCCAAAATCTTGAATACCGTTTTCCGTTTTTGTGCAACTTGATTGATTTTAAACATGAAATTGGTACCGAATTAAAAAATAATTACCGATAATTTTGGATTTTCCTGATCACCTAGCTGTCGACTCCTTGCTAGTTGAGCCCAATAACCTGGCTTTGGGCTTTGGCCCTTAGCTACTGAATACAAACAACAAACGGCTGAAACCCACATTCAACAATTTTCCCATAAGTTGGTAAACACTGAATAATAGAGAAAAGTATGAAGTAATAGCAAAAACTAGGAAAAAGTGCATGTGCAGTCATAATCATAAGTCTCATACGTGTGCAAGTTTGACATTATCAAATCAAAATTAAACCGAGCAAGCATTACTATTCAATACTACCATCAATCAATCTTCACTTCGAGCCTTTCTTTGTACTTGCGATCTTCACTTTCACTTGCCTTTCATCCTCCCTGACAACTTACGACTTCTCTGCTACCTGCTACTTTGTCCAGATAGTACTTGATTGAGCAACTTGAGCTGATCAACCCGAACGATGATGAAAATTCAAACGGCAAATCGACAAAATTGAATGCGAAATGTGTTCAGAAACCTCAAACTTCTATATGTGATATGATATATGCAAACGATTTTCAAATGTGAAATGTCAATGACCATCAGTTTAGTTCAATAAAGAGTTCAAAGTTGAAATGAATGTGGAATTACAAATTATTCAGCACACAATCAAACGCCAAGCCAAACGAAAAGTGAAAAGAAAGAGAGATGTCAACGGCCAGTCAGTTCAAGTTCATGAGAAAGAGCAAAGAGACGGAAGGAAATACATGTAATGAACCAATGGAAATGCAAAATGACTAAATCGACGTACTTACTCAAGTGGAGAACTGTAGCGGCTCGTGAATTTGAGCGGAGAGTCGATAAGAATCGAATCGATTATATAAGGGATATTTATCAACTTCGGCTGATTGGGAAACGAAGAAATTCTGGTGAGTATGAATCCTTCAACAACTGAACCTGTCGGAGTTGAGGAGCTGAGTGAGGAGAGGAATGAGTTGACTCCTGCAATATCGGGTCGGGAGAGAAGATGGAAGAGAGAAGAAATAGAAGCATGAACCGAAGAGAGAAAGCCGCGTGGCAGGATTTGATTGGCTCAAGCTTTATTACCCCTTTCGATCTCATCTCTGGCATATGAGTGATGGAGCCCAAATCAATCTATATTCACGGGAACTCATATAACTCATATAAGATCTCGCTCATATATGATCTCTTGTCCACCCCCTCTCCCACTCTTAAACCCTTTCTTGGCATAGGAATCCCATCAAGTCGATTTCCAGCTCATTTATTCAACCTGCAATAATTTTGAGGCGGGTGACTATGAGGTAAGAGATGAGAAATGAAATTACACCTCCAGAGAGCTCAATCTTGCCTCATACAAACATTGAAACTTGCAATTTATTTTGTCTTTCTAAATTTGAAATACATAAGACAATTGTAAAATCAATGGTGATAGGATACAGATTCCCGGCGAAAATCTGAAGGGCAACGGAGTTCAACCTCCTTGGCACCGAGATGATTGCCACTACAAGCGGACGGTAAGGAAATCAATTCCCTCTTAATGTCAGCTGGCAGGTCTCAATTAAGTACATATGAATAAAAAATTAAAATCCGTCTGTCCGTCCGTCCGTCTGTCCGTCTGTCCGTCTGTCCGAGCGATAACTGGAGAACGGCTGGAACTACGGTCACCAAATTTTGTACACTTGCTCCTTGGCTCAAGAGTGAGGCTAAGTTCTAACTTGGGTCAAATCGGTCACACCCCCTGTCCCCCATCAATTAAACCCCATAAACAAACCATGAAATCAGTTCAAAGCTCTTACTCATTATAAAGCTGCCCATTAAAACAGTGCAAAGCTCTTAATCAATTTAAAACTGCCGCTAAGGTAGTTTACAGTAGATTCTATGTCTATCATCTACACATGATAACACCCTGAAACTACATTTCAGAGTGCAAAACCCGGGCTTTTTGGGGAAATTGAGATTTGGGGTTTAAACGATGCCCATGAGTAATAGAACATCTTTGACGGATACGGGACCACTCCTACTGACACCAGGGTGCAAAACCCGGGCTTTTTGGGGAAATTTAGATTTGGGGTTTGAGATGACCCAAGGAAAGATGATGAAGAGAGAAGCAGAGAGAAAGAAACGCAATGAACTCCACACTACTATGAGAGTGGAGGAATGAATGACACCTCATCCGCAATCCGCATCCCTTCTACAACGCTTTACACCCTTTGACCTTGGATTTCATAGATTTATTTTGTAGCCCCCTCCCCCCTAATAATGCATGACAACCCCCACCAAAAATGTCTTAAAATGCTCGTCTAATTCTAACTCTAGTTCAGTTCAAATGAAAAGATGATTTTTATACCAAAATCTACCATTTTCTGTGGTTTCAAAAATCTCAACGTATTAAAAATTAGCAAATAAAAATTCAAAAGAAAAAAAAACAAAATTAGAGGAATAAAAGGATTTATTGTAATTTAGAGATATTAGGATGATAAAACACTACTTATCCATGCTCAAGTGCCCATACAAGTGAAATATTAAATACAGAAAGTGTGGAAGGAAGCAAATATTTGCCACCTCGCCTGAATCTTCGATTCCTTAAATAAATACCCAAAATCTTGAATACCGTTTTCCGTTTTTGTGCAACTTGATTGATTTTAAACATGAAATTGGTACCGAATTAAAAAATAATTACCGATAATTTTGGATTTTCCTGATCACCTAGCTGTCGACTCCTTGCTAGGTTAGCCCAATAACCTGGCTTTGGGCTTTGGCCCTTAGCTACTGAATACAAACAACAAACGGCTGAAACCCACATTCAACAATTTTCCCATAAGTTGGTAAACACTGAATAATAGAGAAAAGTATGAAGTAATGGCAAAAACTAGGAAAAAGTGCATGTGCAGTCATAATCATAAGTCTCATACGTGTGCAAGTTTGACATTATCAAATCAAAATTAAACCGAGCAAGCATTACTATTCAATACTACCATCAATCAATCTTCACTTCGAGCCTTTCTTTGTACTTGCGATCTTCACTTTAACTTGCCTTTCACCCTCCCTGACAACTTACGACTTCTCTGCTACCTGCTACTTTGTCCAGATAGTACTTGATTGAGCAACTTGAGCTGATCAACCCGAACGATGATGAAAATTCAAACGGCAAATCGACAAAATTGAATGCGAAATGTGTTCAGAAACCTTAAACTTCTATATGTGATATGATATATGCAAACGATTTTCAAATGTGAAATGTCAATGACCATCAGTTTAGTTCAATAAAGAGTTCAAAGTTGAAATGAATGTGGAATTACAAATTATTCAGCACACAATCAAACGCCAAGCCAAACGAAAAGTGAAAAGAAAGAGAGATGTCAACGGCCAGTCAGTTCAAGTTCATGAGAAAGAGCAAAGAGACGGAAGGAAATACATGTAATGAACCAATAGAAATGCAAAATGACTAAATCGACGTACTTACTCAAGTAGAGAACTGTAGCGGCTCGTGAATTTGAGCGGAGAGTCGATAAGAATCGAATCGATTATATAAGGGATATTTATCAACTTCGGCTGATTGGGAAACGAAGAAATTCTGGTGAGTATGAATCCTTCAACAACTGAACCTGTCGAAGTTGAAGAGCTGAGTGAGGAGAGGAACGAGTTGACTGCTGCAATATCGGGTCGGGAGAGAAGATGGAAGAGAGAAGAAATAGAAGCATGAACCGAAGAGAGAAAGCCGCGTGGCAGGATTTGATTGGCTCAAGCTTTCTTACCCCTT
This sequence comes from Desoria tigrina, assembly GCA_906901685.1. Lineage (NCBI taxonomy): Eukaryota > Metazoa > Arthropoda > Collembola > Entomobryomorpha > Isotomidae > Desoria > Desoria tigrina. The sequence goes on from CAJQTU010000081.1 coordinate 106,201, forward strand.
TCGATCTCATCTCTGGCATATGAGTGATGGAGCCCAAATCAATCTATATTCACGGGAACTCATATAACTCATATAAGATCTCGCTCATATATGATCTCTTGTCCACCCCCTCTCCCACTCTTAAACCCTTTCTTGGCATAGGAATCCCATCAAGTCGATTTCCAGCTCATTTATTCAACCTGCAATAATTTTGAGGCGGGTGACTATGAGGTAAGAGATGAGAAATGAAATTACACCTCCAGAGAGCTCAATCTTGCCTCATACAAACATTGAAACTTGCAATTTATTTTGTCTTTCTAAATTTGAAATACATAAGACAATTGTAAAATCAATGGTGATAGGATACAGATTCCCGGCGAAAATCTGAAGGGCAACGGAGTTCAACCTCCTTGGCACCGAGATGATTGCCACTACAAGCGGACGGTAAGGAAATCAATTCCCTCTTAATGTCAGCTGGCAGGTCTCAATTAAGTACATATGAATAAAAAATTAAAATCCGTCTGTCCGTCCGTCCGTCTGTCCGTCTGTTCGTCTGTCCGAGCGATAACTGGAGAACGGCTGGAACTACGGTCACCAAATTTTGTACACTTGCTCCTTGGCTCAAGAGTGAGGCTAAGTTCTAACTTGGGTCAAATCGGTCACACCCCCTGTCCCCCATCAATTAAACCCCATAAACAAACCATGAAATCAGTTCAAAGCTCTTACTCATTATAAAGCTGCCCATTAAAACAGTGCAAAGCTCTTAATCAATTTAAAACTGCCGCTAAGGTAGTTTACAGTAGATTCTATGTCTATCATCTACACATGATAACACCCTGAAACTACATTTCAGAGTGCAAAACCCGGGCTTTTTGGGGAAATTGAGATTTGGGGTTTAAACGATGCCCATGAGTAATAGAACATCTTTGACGGATACGGGACCACTCCTACTGACACCAGGGTGCAAAACCCGGGCTTTTTGGGGAAATTTAGATTTGGGGTTTGAGATGACCCAAGGAAAGATGATGAAGAGAGAAGCAGAGAGAAAGAAACGCAATGAACTCCACACTACTATGAGAGTGGAGGAATGAATGACACCTCATCCGCAATCCGCATCCCTTCTACAACGCTTTACACCCTTTGACCTTGGATTTCATAGATTTATTTTGTAGCCCCCTCCCCCCTAATAATGCATGACAACCCCCACCAAAAATGTCTTAAAATGCTCGTCTAATTCTAACTCTAGTTCAGTTCAAATGAAAAGATGATTTTTATACCAAAATCTACCATTTTCTGTGGTTTCAAAAATCTCAACGTATTAAAAATTAGCAAATAAAAATTCAAAGGAAAAAAACCAAAATTAGAGGAATAAAAGGATTTATTGTAATTTAGAGATATTAGGATGATAAAACACTACTTATCCATGCTCAAGTGCCCATACAAGTGAAATATTAAATACAGAAAGTGTGGAAGGAAGCAAATATTCGCCACCTCGCCTGAATCTTCGATTTCTTAAATAAATACCCAAAATCTTGAATACCGTTTTCCGTTTTTGTGCAACTTGATTGATTTTAAACATGAAATTGGTACCGAATTAAAAAATAATTACCGATAATTTTGGATTTTCCTGATCACCTAGCTGTCGACTCCTTGCTAGTTTAGCCCAATAACCTGGCTTTGGGCTTTGGCCCTTAGCTACTGAATACAAACAACAAACGGCTGAAACCCACATTCAACAATTTTCCCATAAGTTGGTAAACACTGAATAATAGAGAAAAGTATGAAGTAATGGCAAAAACTAGGAAAAAGTGCATGTGCAGTCATAATCATAAGTCTCATACGTGTGCAAGTTTGACATTATCAAATCAAAATTAAACCGAGCAAGCATTACTATTCAATACTACCATCAATCAATCTTCACTTCGAGCCTTTCTTTGTACTTGCGATCTTCACTTTCACTTGCCTTTCACCCTCCCTGACAACTTACGACTTCTCTGCTACCTGCTACTTTGTCCAGATAGTACTTGATTGAGCAACTTGAGCTGATCAACCCGAACGATGATGAAAATTCAAACGGCAAATCGACAAAATTGAATGCGAAATGTGTTCAGAAACCTTAAACTTCTATATGTGATATGATATATGCAAACGATTTTCAAATGTGAAATGTCAATGACCATCAGTTTAGTTCAATAAAGAGTTCAAAGTTGAAATGAATGTGGAATTACAAATTATTCAGCACACAATCAAACGCCAAGCCAAACGAAAAGTGAAAAGAAAGAGAGATGTCAACGGCCAGTCAGTTCAAGTTCATGAGAAAGAGCAAAGAGACGGAAGGAAATACATGTAATGAACCAATGGAAATGCAAAATGACTAAATCGACGTACTTACTCAAGTGGAGAACTGTAGCGGCTCGTGAATTTGAGCGGAGAGTCGATAAGAATCGAATCGATTATATAAGGGATATTTATCAACTTCGGCTGATTGGGAAACGAAGAAATTCTGGTGAGTATGAATCCTTCAACAACTGAACCTGTCGGAATTGAGGAGCTGAGTGAGGAGAGGAACGAGTTGACTGCTGCAATATCGGGTCGGGAGAGAAGATGGAAGAGAGAAGAAATAGAAGCATGAACCGAAGAGAGAAAGCCGCGTGGCAGGATTTGATTGGCTCAAGCTTTCTTACCCCTTTCGATCTCATCTCTGGCATATGAGTGATGGAGCCCAAATCAATCTATATTCACGGGAACTCATATAACTCATATAAGATCTCGCTCATATATGATCTCTTGTCCACCCCCTCTCCCACTCTTAAACCCTTTCTTGGCATAGGAATCCCATCAAGTCGATTTCCAGCTCATTTATTCAACCTGCAATAATTTTGAGGCGGGTGACTATGAGGTAAGAGATGAGAAATGAAATTACACCTCCAGAGAGCTCAATCTTGCCTCATACAAACATTGAAACTTGCAATTTATTTTGTCTTTCTAAATTTGAAATACATAAGACAATTGTAAAATCAATGGTGATAGGATACAGATTCCCGGCGAAAATCTGAAGGGCAACGGAGTTCAACCTCCTTGGCACCGAGATGATTGCCACTACAAGCGGACGGTAAGGAAATCAATTCCCTCTTAATGTCAGCTGGCAGGTCTCAATTAAGTACATATGAATAAAAAATTAAAATCCGTCTGTCCGTCCGTCCGTCTGTCCGTCTGTCCGTCTGTCCGAGCAATAACTGGAGAACGGCTGGAACTACGGTCACCAAATTTTGTACACTTGCTCCTTGGCTCAAGAGTGAGGCTAAGTTCTAACTTGGGTCAAATCGGTCACACCCCCTGTCCCCCATCAATTAAACCCCATAAACAAACCATGAAATCAGTTCAAAGCTCTTACTCATTATAAAGCTGCCCATTAAAACAGTGCAAAGCTCTTAATCAATTTAAAACTGCCGCTAAGGTAGTTTACAGTAGATTCTATGTCTATCATCTACACATGATAACACCCTGAAACTACATTTCAGAGTGCAAAACCCGGGCTTTTTGGGGAAATTGAGATTTGGGGTTTAAACGATGCCCATGAGTAATAGAACATCTTTGACGGATACGGGACCACTCCTACTGACACCAGGGTGCAAAACCCGGGCTTTTTGGGGAAATTTAGATTTGGGGTTTGAGATGACCCAAGGAAAGATGATGAAGAGAGAAGCAGAGAGAAAGAAACGCAATGAACTCCATACTACTATGAGAGTGGAGGAATGAATGACACCTCATCCGCAATCCGCATCCCTTCTACAACGCTTTACACCCTTTGACCTTGGATTTCATAGATTTATTTTGTAGCCCCCTCCCCCCTAATAATGCATGACAACCCCCACCAAAAATGTCTTAAAATGCTCGTCTAATTCTAACTCTAGTTCAGTTCAAATGAAAAGATGATTTTTATACCAAAATCTACCATTTTCTGTGGTTTCAAAAATCTCAACGTATTAAAAATTAGCAAATAAAAATTCAAAAGAAAAAAAACAAAATTAGAGGAATAAAAGGATTTATTGTAATTTAGAGATATTAGGATGATAAAACACTACTTATCCATGCTCAAGTGCCCATACAAGTGAAATATTAAATACAGAAAGTGTGGAAGGAAGCAAATATTTGCCACCTCGCCTGAATCTTCGATTCCTTAAATAAATACCCAAAATCTTGAATACCGTTTTCCGTTTTTGTGCAACTTGATTGATTTTAAACATGAAATTGGTACCGAATTAAAAAATAATTACCGATAATTTTGGATTTTCCTGATCACCTAGCTGTCGACTCCTTGCTAGTTTAGCCCAATAACCTGGCTTTGGGCTTTGGCCCTTAGCTACTGAATACAAACAACAAACGGCTGAAACCCACATTCAACAATTTTCCCATAAGTTGGTAAACACTGAATAATAGAGAAAAGTATGAAGTAATGGCAAAAACTAGGAAAAAGTGCATGTGCAGTCATAATCATAAGTCTCATACGTGTGCAAGTTTGACATTATCAAATCAAAATTAAACCGAGCAAGCATTACTATTCAATACTACCATCAATCAATCTTCACTTCGAGCCTTTCTTTGTACTTGCGATCTTCACTTTCACTTGCCTTTCACCCTCCCTGACAACTTACGACTTCTCTGCTACCTGCTACTTTGTTCAGATAGTACTTGATTGAGCAACTTGAGCTGATCAACCCGAACGATGATGAAAATTCAAACGGCAAATCGACAAAATTGAATGCGAAATGTGTTCAGAAACCTTAAACTTCTATATGTGATATGATATATGCAAACGATTTTCAAATGTGAAATGTCAATGACCATCAGTTTAGTTCAATAAAGAGTTCAAAGTTGAAATGAATGTGGAATTACAAATTATTCAGCACACAATCAAACGCCAAGCCAAACGAAAAGTGAAAAGAAAGAGAGATGTCAACGGCCAGTCAGTTCAAGTTCATGAGAAAGAGCAAAGAGACGGAAGGAAATACATGTAATGAACCAATGGAAATGCAAAATGACTAAATCGACGTACTTACTCAAGTGGAGAACTGTAGCGGCTCGTGAATTTGAGCGGAGAGTCGATAAGAATCGAATCGATTATATAAGGGATATTTATCAACTTCGGCTGATTGGGAAACGAAGAAATTCTGGTGAGTATGAATCCTTCAACAACTGAACCTGTCGGAATTGAGGAGCTGAGTGAGGAGAGGAACGAGTTGACTGCTGCAATATCGGGTCGGGAGAGAAGATGGAAGAGAGAAGAAATAGAAGCATGAACCGAAGAGAGAAAGCCGCGTGGCAGGATTTGATTGGCTCAAGCTTTCTTACCCCTTTCGATCTCATCTCTGGCATATGAGTGATGGAGCCCAAATCAATCTATATTCACGGGAACTCATATAACTCATATAAGATCTCGCTCATATATGATCTCTTGTCCACCCCCTCTCCCACTCTTAAACCCTTTCTTGGCATAGGAATCCCATCAAGTCGATTTCCAGCTCATTTATTCAACCTGCAATAATTTTGAGGCGGGTGACTATGAGGTAAGAGATGAGAAATGAAATTACACCTCCAGAGAGCTCAATCTTGCCTCATACAAACATTGAAACTTGCAATTTATTTTGTCTTTCTAAATTTGAAATACATAAGACAATTGTAAAATCAATGGTGATAGGATACAGATTCCCGGCGAAAATCTGAAGGGCAACGGAGTTCAACCTCCTTGGCACCGAGATGATTGCCACTACAAGCGGACGGTAAGGAAATCAATTTCCTCTTAATGTCAGCTGGCAGGTCTCAATTAAGTACATATGAATAAAAAATTAAAATCCGTCTGTCCGTCCGTCCGTCTGTCCGTCTGTCCGTCTGTCCGAGCAATAACTGGAGAACGGCTGGAACTACGGTCACCAAATTTTGTACACTTGCTCCTTGGCTCAAGAGTGAGGCTAAGTTCTAACTTGGGTCAAATCGGTCACACCCCCTGTCCCCCATCAATTAAACCCCATAAACAAACCATGAAATCAGTTCAAAGCTCTTACTCATTATAAAGCTGCCCATTAAAACAGTGCAAAGCTCTTAATCAATTTAAAACTGCCGCTAAGGTAGTTTACAGTAGATTCTATGTCTATCATCTACACATGATAACACCCTGAAACTACATTTCAGAGTGCAAAACCCGGGCTTTTTGGGGAAATTGAGATTTGGGGTTTAAACGATGCCCATGAGTAATAGAACATCTTTGACGGATACGGGACCACTCCTACTGACACCAGGGTGCAAAACCCGGGCTTTTTGGGGAAATTTAGATTTGGGGTTTGAGATGACCCAAGGAAAGATGATGAAGAGAGAAGCAGAGAGAAAGAAACGCAATGAACTCCACACTACTATGAGAGTGGAGGAATGAATGACACCTCATCCGCAATCCGCATCCCTTCTACAACGCTTTACACCCTTTGACCTTGGATTTCATAGATTTATTTTGTAGCCCCCTCCCCCCTAATAATGCATGACAACCCCCACCAAAAATGTCTTAAAATGCTCGTCTAATTCTAACTCTAGTTCAGTTCAAATGAAAAGATGATTTTTATACCAAAATCTACCATTTTCTGTGGTTTCAAAAATCTCAACGTATTAAAAATTAGCAAATAAAAATTCAAAGGAAAAAAACCAAAATTAGAGGAATAAAAGGATTTATTGTAATTTAGAGATATTAGGATGATAAAACACTACTTATCCATGCTCAAGTGCCCATACAAGTGAAATATTAAATACAGAAAGTGTGGAAGGAAGCAAATATTCGCCACCTCGCCTGAATCTTCGATTCCTTAAATAAATACCCAAAATCTTGAATACCGTTTTCCGTTTTTGTGCAACTTGATTGATTTTAAACATGAAATTGGTACCGAATTAAAAAATAATTACCGATAATTTTGGATTTTCCTGATCACCTAGCTGTCGACTCCTTGCTAGTTTAGCCCAATAACCTGGCTTTGGGCTTTGGCCCTTAGCTACTGAATACAAACAACAAACGGCTGAAACCCACATTCAACAATTTTCCCATAAGTTGGTAAACACTGAATAATAGAGAAAAGTATGAAGTAATGGCAAAAACTAGGAAAAAGTGCATGTGCAGTCATAATCATAAGTCTCATACGTGTGCAAGTTTGACATTATCAAATCAAAATTAAACCGAGCAAGCATTACTATTCAATACTACCATCAATCAATCTTCACTTCGAGCCTTTCTTTGTACTTGCGATCTTCACTTTCACTTGCCTTTCACCCTCCCTGACAACTTACGACTTCTCTGCTACCTGCTACTTTGTCCAGATAGTACTTGATTGAGCAACTTGAGCTGATCAACCCGAACGATGATGAAAATTCAAACGGCAAATCGACAAAATTGAATGCGAAATGTGTTCAGAAACCTTAAACTTCTATATGTGATATGATATATGCAAACGATTTTCAAATGTGAAATGTCAATGACCATCAGTTTAGTTCAATAAAGAGTTCAAAGTTGAAATGAATGTGGAATTACAAATTATTCAGCACACAATCAAACGCCAAGCCAAACGAAAAGTGAAAAGAAAGAGAGATGTCAACGGCCAGTCAGTTCAAGTTCATGAGAAAGAGCAAAGAGACGGAAGGAAATACATGTAATGAACCAATAGAAATGCAAAATGACTAAATCGACGTACTTACTCAAGTAGAGAACTGTAGCGGCTCGTGAATTTGAGCGGAGAGTCGATAAGAATCGAATCGATTATATAAGGGATATTTATCAACTTCGGCTGATTGGGAAACGAAGAAATTCTGGTGAGTATGAATCCTTCAACAACTGAACCTGTCGGAATTGAGGAGCTGAGTGAGGAGAGGAACGAGTTGACTGCTGCAATATCGGGTCGGGAGAGAAGATGGAAGAGAGAAGAAATAGAAGCATGAACCGAAGAGAGAAAGCCGCGTGGCAGGATTTGATTGGCTCAAGCTTTCTTACCCCTTTCGATCTCATCTCTGGCATATGAGTGATGGAGCCCAAATCAATCTATATTCACGGGAACTCATATAACTCATATAAGATCTCGCTCATATATGATCTCTTGTCCACCCCCTCTCCCACTCTTAAACCCTTTCTTGGCATAGGAATCCCATCAAGTCGATTTCCAGCTCATTTATTCAACCTGCAATAATTTTGAGGCGGGTGACTATGAGGTAAGAGATGAGAAATGAAATTACACCTCCAGAGAGCTCAATCTTGCCTCATACAAACATTGAAACTTGCAATTTATTTTGTCTTTCTAAATTTGAAATACATAAGACAATTGTAAAATCAATGGTGATAGGATACAGATTCCCGGCGAAAATCTGAAGGGCAACGGAGTTCAACCTCCTTGGCACCGAGATGATTGCCACTACAAGCGGACGGTAAGGAAATCAATTCCCTCTTAATGTCAGCTGGCAGGTCTCAATTAAGTACATATGAATAAAAAATTAAAATCCGTCTGTCCGTCCGTCCGTCTGTCCGTCTGTCCGTCTGTCCGAGCGATAACTGGAGAACGGCTGGAACTACGGTCACCAAATTTTGTACACTTGCTCCTTGGCTCAAGAGTGAGGCTAAGTTCTAACTTGGGTCAAATCGGTCACACCCCCTGTCCCCCATCAATTAAACCCCATAAACAAACCATGAAATCAGTTCAAAGCTCTTACTCATTATAAAGCTGCCCATTAAAACAGTGCAAAGCTCTTAATCAATTTAAAACTGCCGCTAAGGTAGTTTACAGTAGATTCTATGTCTATCATCTACACATGATAACACCCTGAAACTACATTTCAGAGTGCAAAACCCGGGCTTTTTGGGGAAATTGAGATTTGGGGTTTAAACGATGCCCATGAGTAATAGAACATCTTTGACGGATACGGGACCACTCCTACTGACACCAGGGTGCAAAACCCGGGCTTTTTGGGGAAATTTAGATTTGGGGTTTGAGATGACCCAAGGAAAGATGATGAAGAGAGAAGCAGAGAGAAAGAAACGCAATGAACTCCACACTACTATGAGAGTGGAGGAATGAATGACACCTCATCCGCAATCCGCATCCCTTCTACAACGCTTTACACCCTTTGACCTTGGATTTCATAGATTTATTTTGTAGCCCCCTCCCCCCTAATAATGCATGACAACCCCCACCAAAAATGTCTTAAAATGCTCGTCTAATTCTAACTCTAGTTCAGTTCAAATGAAAAGATGATTTTTATACCAAAATCTACCATTTTCTGTGGTTTCAAAAATCTCAACGTATTAAAAATTAGCAAATAAAAATTCAAAGGAAAAAAACCAAAATTAGAGGAATAAAAGGATTTATTGTAATTTAGAGATATTAGGATGATAAAACACTACTTATCCATGCTCAAGTGCCCATACAAGTGAAATATTAAATACAGAAAGTGTGGAAGGAAGCAAATATTCGCCACCTCGCCTGAATCTTCGATTCCTTAAATAAATACCCAAAATCTTGAATACCGTTTTCCGTTTTTGTGCAACTTGATTGATTTTAAACATGAAATTGGTACCGAATTAAAAAATAATTACCGATAATTTTGGATTTTCCTGATCACCTAGCTGTCGACTCCTTGCTAGTTTAGCCCAATAACCTGGCTTTGGGCTTTGGCCCTTAGCTACTGAATACAAACAACAAACGGCTGAAACCCACATTCAACAATTTTCCCATAAGTTGGTAAACACTGAATAATAGAGAAAAGTATGAAGTAATGGCAAAAACTAGGAAAAAGTGCATGTGCAGTCATAATCATAAGTCTCATACGTGTGCAAGTTTGACATTATCAAATCAAAATTAAACCGAGCAAGCATTACTATTCAATACTACCATCAATCAATCTTCACTTCGAGCCTTTCTTTGTACTTGCGATCTTCACTTTCACTTGCCTTTCACCCTCCCTGACAACTTACGACTTCTCTGCTACCTGCTACTTTGTTCAGATAGTACTTGATTGAGCAACTTGAGCTGATCAACCCGAACGATGATGAAAATTCAAACGGCAAATCGACAAAATTGAATGCGAAATGTGTTCAGAAACCTTAAACTTCTATATGTGATATGATATATGCAAACGATTTTCAAATGTGAAATGTCAATGACCATCAGTTTAGTTCAATAAAGAGTTCAAAGTTGAAATGAATGTGGAATTACAAATTATTCAGCACACAATCAAACGCCAAGCCAAACGAAAAGTGAAAAGAAAGAGAGATGTCAACGGCCAGTCAGTTCAAGTTCATGAGAAAGAGCAAAGAGACGGAAGGAAATACATGTAATGAACCAATGGAAATGCAAAATGACTAAATCGACGTACTTACTCAAGTGGAGAACTGTAGCGGCTCGTGAATTTGAGCGGAGAGTCGATAAGAATCGAATCGATTATATAAGGGATATTTATCAACTTCGGCTGATTGGGAAACGAAGAAATTCTGGTGAGTATGAATCCTTCAACAACTGAACCTGTCGGAATTGAGGAGCTGAGTGAGGAGAGGAACGAGTTGACTGCTGCAATATCGGGTCGGGAGAGAAGATGGAAGAGAGAAGAAATAGAAGCATGAACCGAAGAGAGAAAGCCGCGTGGCAGGATTTGATTGGCTCAAGCTTTCTTACCCCTTTCGATCTCATCTCTGGCATATGAGTGATGGAGCCCAAATCAATCTATATTCACGGGAACTCATATAACTCATATAAGATCTCGCTCATATATGATCTCTTGTCCACCCCCTCTCCCACTCTTAAACCCTTTCTTGGCATAGGAATCCCATCAAGTCGATTTCCAGCTCATTTATTCAACCTGCAATAATTTTGAGGCGGGTGACTATGAGGTAAGAGATGAGAAATGAAATTACACCTCCAGAGAGCTCAATCTTGCCTCATACAAACATTGAAACTTGCAATTTATTTTGTCTTTCTAAATTTGAAATACATAAGACAATTGTAAAATCAATGGTGATAGGATACAGATTCCCGGCGAAAATCTGAAGGGCAACGGAGTTCAACCTCCTTGGCACCGAGATGATTGCCACTACAAGCGGACGGTAAGGAAATCAATTCCCTCTTAATGTCAGCTGGCAGGTCTCAATTAAGTACATATGAATAAAAAATTAAAATCCGTCTGTCCGTCCGTCCGTCTGTCCGTCTGTCCGTACGTCTGTCCGTCTGTCCGTCTGTCCGAGCGATAACTGGAGAACGGCTGGAACTACGGTCACCAAATTTTGTGCACTTGTTCCTTGGCTCAAGAGTGAGGTTAATTTCTAACTAGGGTCAAATCGGTCACACCCCCTGTCCCCCATCAATTAAACCCCAAAAACAAACCATGAAATCAGTTCAAAGCTCTTACTCATTATAAAGCTGCCCATTAAAACAGTGCAAAGCTCTTAATCAATTTAAAACTGCCGCTAAGGTAGTTTACAGTAGATTCTATGTCTATCATATACACATGATAACACCCTGAAACTACATTTCAGAGTGCAAAACCCGGGCTTTTTGGGGAAATTGAGATTTGGGGTTTAAACGATGCCCATGAGTAATAGAACATCTTTGACGGATACGGGACCACTCCTACTGACACCAGGGTGCAAAACCCGGGCTTTTTGGGGAAATTTAGATTTGGGGTTTGAGATGACCCAAGGAAAGATGATGAAGAGAGAAGCAGAGAGATAGAAACGCAATGAACTCCACACTACTATGAGAGTGGAGGAATGAATGACACCTCATCCGCAATCCGCATCCCTTCTACAACGCTTTACACCCTTTGACCTTGGATTTCATAGATTTATTTTGTAGCCCCCTCCCCCCTAATAATGCATGACAACCCCCACCAAAAATGTCTTAAAATGCTCGTCTAATTCTAACTCTAGTTCAGTTCAAATGAAAAGATGATTTTTATACCAAAATCTACCATTTTCTGTGGTTTCAAAAATCTCAACGTATTAAAAATTAGCAAATAAAAATTCAAAAGAAAAAAACCAAAATTAGAGGAATAAAAGGATTTATTGTAATTTAGAGATATTAGGATGATAAAACACTACTTATCCATGCTCAAGTGCCCATACAAGTGAAATATTAAATACAGAAAGTGTGGAAGGAAGCAAATATTTGCCACCTCGCCTGAATCTTCGATTCCTTAAATAAATACCCAAAATCTTGAATACCGTTTTCCGTTTTTGTGCAACTTGATTGATTTTAAACATGAAATTGGTACCGAATTAAAAAATAATTACCGATAATTTTGGATTTTCCTGATCACCTAGCTGTCGACTCCTTGCTAGTTTAGCCCAATAACCTGGCTTTGGGCTTTGGCCCTTAGCTACTGAATACAAACAACAAACGGCTGAAACCCACATTCAGCAATTTTCCCATAAGTTGGTAAACACTGAATAATAGAGAAAAGTATGAAGTAATGGCAAAAACTAGGAAAAAGTGCATGTGCAGTCATAATCATAAGTCTCATACGTGTGCAAGTTTGACATTATCAAATCAAAATTAAACCGAGCAAGCATTACTATTCAATACTACCATCAATCAATCTTCACTTCGAGCCTTTCTTTGTACTTGCGATCTTCACTTTCACTTGCCTTTCACCCTCCCTGACAACTTACGACTTCTCTGCTACCTGCTACTTTGTCCAGATAGTACTTGATTGAGCAACTTGAGCTGATCAACCCGAACGATGATGAAAATTCAAACGGCAAATCGACAAAATTGAATGCGAAATGTGTTCAGAAACCTTAAATTTCTATATGTGATATGATATATGCAAACGATTTTCAAAAGTGAAATGTCAATGACCATCAGTTTAGTTCAATAAAGAGTTCAAAGTTGAAATGAATGTGGAATTACAAATTATTCAGCACACAATCAAACGCCAAGCCAAACGAAAAGTGAAAAGAAAGAGAGATGTCAACGGCCAGTCAGTTCAAGTTCATGAGAAAGAGCAAAGAGACGGAAGGAAATACATGTAATGAACCAATAGAAATGCAAAATGACTAAATCGACGTACTTACTCAAGTAGAGAACTGTAGCGGCTCGTGAATTTGAGCGGAGAGTCGATAAGAATCGAATCGATTATATAAGGGATATTTATCAACTTCGGCTGATTGGGAAACGAAGAAATTCTGGTGAGTATGAATCCTTCAACAACTGAACCTGTCGGAGTTGAAGAGCTGAGTGAGGAGAGGAACGAGTTGACTGCTGCAATATCGGGTCGGGAGAGAAGATGGAAGAGAGAAGAAATAGAAGCATGAACCGAAGAGAGAAAGCCGCGTGGCAGGATTTGATTGGCTCAAGCTTTCTTACCCCTTTCGATCTCATCTCTGGCATATGAGTGATGGAGCCCAAATCAATCTATATTCACGGGAACTCATATAACTCATATAAGATCTCGCTCATATATGATCTCTTGTCCACCCCCTCTCCCACTCTTAAACCCTTTCTTGGCATAGGAATCCCATCAAGTCGATTTCCAGCTCATTTATTCAACCTGCAATAATTTTGAGGCGGGTGACTATGAGGTAAGAGATGAGAAATGAAATTACACCTCCAGAGAGCTCAATCTTGCCTCATACAAACATTGAAACTTGCAATTTATTTTGTCTTTCTAAATTTGAAATACATAAGACAATTGTAAAATCAATGGTGATAGGATACAGATTCCCGGCGAAAATCTGAAGGGCAACGGAGTTCAACCTCCTTGGCACCGAGATGATTGCCACTACAAGCGGACGGTAAGGAAATCAATTCCCTCTTAATGTCAGCTGGCAGGTCTCAATTAAGTACATATGAATAAAAAATTAAAATCCGTCTGTCCGTCCGTCCGTCTGTCCGTCTGTCCGTCTGTCCGAGCGATAACTGGAGAACGGCTGGAACTACGGTCACCAAATTTTGTACACTTGCTCCTTGGCTCAAGAGTGAGGCTAAGTTCTAACTTGGATCAAATCGGTCACACCCCCTGTCCCCCATCAATTAAACCCCAAAAACAAACCATGAAATCAGTTCAAAGCTCTTACTCATTATAAAGCTGCCCATTAAAACAGTGCAAAGCTCTTAATCAATTTAAAACTGCCGCTAAGGTAGTTTACAGTAGATTCTATGTCTATCATCTACACATGATAACACCCTGAAACTACATTTCAGAGTGCAAAACCCGGGCTTTTTGGGGAAATTGAGATTTGGGGTTTAAACGATGCCCATGAGTAATAGAACATCTTTGACGGATACAGGACCACTCCTACTGACACCAGGGTGCAAAACCCGGGCTTTTTGGGGAAATTTAGATTTGGGGTTTGAGATGACCCAAGGAAAGATGATGAAGAGAGAAGCAGAGAGAAAGAAACGCAATGAACTCCACACTACTATGAGAGTGGAGGAATGAATGACACCTCATCCGCAATCCGCATCCCTTCTACAACGCTTTACACCCTTTAACCTTGGATTTCATAGATTTATTTTGTAGCCCCCTCCCCCCTAATAATGCATGACAACCCCCACCAAAAATGTCTTAAAATGCTCGTCTAATTCTAACTCTAGTTCAGTTCAAATGAAAAGATGATTTTTATACCAAAATCTACCATTTTCTGTGGTTTCAAAAATCTCAACGTATTAAAAATTAGCAAATAAAAATTCAAAAGAAAAAAACCAAAATTAGAGGAATAAAAGGATTTATTGTAATTTAGAGATATTAGGATGATAAAACACTACTTATCCATGCTCAAGTGCCCATACAAGTGAAATATTAAATACAGAAAGTGTGGAAGGAAGCAAATATTTGCCACCTCGCCTGAATCTTCGATTCCTTAAATAAATACCCAAAATCTTGAATACCGTTTTCCGTTTTTGTGCAACTTGATTGATTTTAAACATGAAATTGGTACCGAATTAAAAAATAATTACCGATAATTTTGGATTTTCCTGATCACCTAGCTGTCGACTCCTTGCTAGTTTAGCCCAATAACCTGGCTTTGGGCTTTGGCCCTTAGCTACTGAATACAAACAACAAACGGCTGAAACCCACATTCAACAATTTTCCCATAAGTTGGTAAACACTGAATAATAGAGAAAAGTATGAAGTAATAGCAAAAACTAGGAAAAAGTGCATGTGCAGTCATAATCATAAGTCTCATACGTGTGCAAGTTTGACATTATCAAATCAAAATTAAACCGAGCAAGCATTACTATTCAATACTACCATCAATCAATCTTCACTTCGAGCCTTTCTTTGTACTTGCGATCTTCACTTTCACTTGCCTTTCACCCTCCCTGACAACTTACGACTTCTCTGCTACCTGCTACTTTGTCCAGATAGTACTTGATTGAGCAACTTGAGCTGATCAACCCGAACGATGATGAAAATTCAAACGGCAAATCGACAAAATTGAATGCGAAATGTGTTCAGAAACCTTAAACTTCTATATGTGATATGATATATGCAAACGATTTTCAAATGTGAAATGTCAATGACCATCAGTTTAGTTCAATAAAGAGTTCAAAGTTGAAATGAATGTGGAATTACAAATTATTCAGCACACAATCAAACGCCAAGCCAAACGAAAAGTGAAAAGAAAGAGAGATGTCAACGGCCAGTCAGTTCAAGTTCATGAGAAAGAGCAAAGAGACGGAAGGAAATACATGTAATGAACCAATAGAAATGCAAAATGACTAAATCGACGTACTTACTCAAGTGGAGAACTGTAGCGGCTCGTGAATTTGAGCGGAGAGTCGATAAGAATCGAATCGATTATATAAGGGATATTTATCAACTTCGGCTGATTGGGAAACGAAGAAATTCTGGTGAGTATGAATCCTTCAACAACTGAACCTGTCGGAGTTGAGGAGCTGAGTGAGGAGAGGAACGAGTTGACTGCTGCAATATCGGGTCGGGAGAGAAGATGGAAGAGAGAAGAAATAGAAGCATGAACCGAAGAGAGAAAGCCGCGTGGCAGGATTTGATTGGCTCAAGCTTTCTTACCCCTTTCGATCTCATCTCTGGCATATGAGTGATGGAGCCCAAATCAATCTATATTCACGGGAACTCATATAACTCATATAAGATCTCGCTCATATATGATCTCTTGTCAACCCCCTCTCCCACTCTTAAACCCTTTCTTGGCATAGGAATCCCATCAAGTCGATTTCCAGCTCATTTATTCAACCTGCAATAATTTTGAGGCGGGTGACTATGAGGTAAGAGATGAGAAATGAAATTACACCTCCAGAGAGCTCAATCTTGCCTCATACAAACATTGAAACTTGCAATTTATTTTGTCTTTCTAAATTTGAAATACATAAGACAATTGTAAAATCAATGGTGATAGGATACAGATTCCCGGCGAAAATCTGAAGGGCAACGGAGTTCAACCTCCTTGGCACCGAGATGATTGCCACTACAAGCGGACGGTAAGGAAATCAATTCCCTCTTAATGTCAGCTGGCAGGTCTCAATTAAGTACATATGAATAAAAAATTAAAATCCGTCTGTCCGTCCGTCCGTCTGTCCGTCTGTCCGAGCGATAACTGGAGAACGGCTGGAACTACGGTCACCAAATTTTGTACACTTGCTCCTTGGCTCAAGAGTGAGGCTAAGTTCTAACTTGGGTCAAATCGGTCACACCCCCTGTCCCCCATCAATTAAACCCCATAAACAAACCATGAAATCAGTTCAAAGCTCTTACTCATTATAAAGCTGCCCATTAAAACAGTGCAAAGCTCTTAATCAATTTAAAACTGCCGCTAAGGTAGTTTACAGTAGATTCTATGTCTATCATCTACACATGATAACACCCTGAAACTACATTTTAGAGTGCAAAACCCGGGCTTTTTGGGGAAATTGAGATTTGGGGTTTAAACGATGCCCATGAGTAATAGAACATCTTTGACGGATACGGGACCACTCCTACTGACACCAGGGTGCAAAACCCGGGCTTTTTGGGGAAATTTAGATTTGGGGTTTGAGATGACCCAAGGAAAGATGATGAAGAGAGAAGCAGAGAGAAAGAAACGCAATGAACTCCACACTACTATGAGAGTGGAGGAATGAATGACACCTCATCCGCAATCCGCATCCCTTCTACAACGCTTTACACCCTTTGACCTTGGATTTCATAGATTTATTTTGTAGCCCCCTCCCCCCTAATAATGCATGACAACCCCCACCAAAAATGTCTTAAAATGCTCGTCTAATTCTAACTCTAGTTCAGTTCAAATGAAAAGATGATTTTTATACCAAAATCTACCATTTTCTGTGGTTTCAAAAATCTCAACGTATTAAAAATTAGCAAATAAAAATTGAAAAGAAAAAAACCAAAATTAGAGGAATAAAAGGATTTATTGTAATTTAGAGATATTAGGATGATAAAACACTACTTATCCATGCTCAAGTGCCCATACAAGTGAAATATTAAATACAGAAAGTGTGGAAGGAAGCAAATATTTGCCACCTCGCCTGAATCTTCGATTCCTTAAATAAATACCCAAAATCTTGAATACCGTTTTCCGTTTTTGTGCAACTTGATTGATTTTAAACATGAAATTGGTACCGAATTAAAAAATAATTACCGATAATTTTGGATTTTCCTGATCACCTAGCTGTCGACTCCTTGCTAGTTTAGCCCAATAACCTGGCTTTGGGCTTTGGCCCTTAGCTACTGAATACAAACAACAAACGGCTGAAACCCACATTCAACAATTTTCCCATAAGTTGGTAAACACTGAATAATAGAGAAAAGTATGAAGTAATAGCAAAAACTAGGAAAAAGTGCATGTGCAGTCATAATCATAAGTCTCATACGTGTGCAAGTTTGACATTATCAAATCAAAATTAAACCGAGCAAGCATTACTATTCAATACTACCATCAATCATTCTTCACTTCGAGCCTTTCTTTGTACTTGCGATCTTCACTTTCACTTGCCTTTCACCCTCCCTGACAACTTACGACTTCTCTGCTACCTGCTACTTTGTCCAGATAGTACTTGATTGAGCAACTTGAGCTGATCAACCCGAACGATGATGAAAATTCAAACGGCAAATCGACAAAATTGAATGCGAAATGTGTTCAGAAACCTTAAACTTCTATATGTGATATGATATATGCAAACGATTTTCAAATGTGAAATGTCAATGACCATCAGTTTAGTTCAATAAAGAGTTCAAAGTTGAAATGAATGTGGAATTACAAATTATTCAGCACACAATCAAACGCCAAGCCAAACGAAAAGTGAAAAGAAAGAGAGATGTCAACGGCCAGTCAGTTCAAGTTCATGAGAAAGAGCAAAGAGACGGAAGGAAATACATGTAATGAACCAATGGAAAAGCAAAACGACTAAATCGACGTACTTACTCAAGTGGAGAACTGTAGCGGCTCGTGAATTTGAGCGGAGAGTCGATAAGAATCGAATCGATTATATAAGGGATATTTATCAACTTCGGCTGATTGGG
Source organism: Desoria tigrina (assembly GCA_906901685.1). NCBI lineage: Eukaryota > Metazoa > Arthropoda > Collembola > Entomobryomorpha > Isotomidae > Desoria > Desoria tigrina. The sequence goes on from CAJQTU010000081.1 coordinate 124,690, forward strand.
AAACGAAGAAATTCTGGTGAGTATGAATCCTTCAACAACTGAACCTGTCGGAGTTGAGGAGCTGAGTGAGGAGAGGAATGAGTTGACTGCTACAATGTCGGGTCGGGAGAGAAGATGGAAGAGAGAAGAAATAGAAGCATGAACCGAAGAGAGAAAGCCGCGTGGCAGGATTTGATTGGCTCAAGCTTTCTTACCCCTTTCGATCTCATCTCTGGCATATGAGTGATGGAGCCCAAATCAATCTATATTCACGGGAACTCATATAACTCATATAAGATCTCGCTCATATATGATCTCTTGTCCACCCCCTCTCCCACTCTTAAACCCTTTCTTGGCATAGGAATCCCATCAAGTCGATTTCCAGCTCATTTATTCAACCTGCAATAATTTTGAGGCGGGTGACTATGAGGTAAGAGATGAGAAATGAAATTACACCTCCAGAGAGCTCAATCTTGCCTCATACAAACATTGAAACTTGCAATTTATTTTGTCTTTCTAAATTTGAAATACATAAGACAATTGTAAAATCAATGGTGATAGGATACAGATTCCCGGCGAAAATCTGAAGGGCAACGGAGTTCAACCTCCTTGGCACCGAGATGATTGCCACTACAAGCGGACGGTAAGGAAATCAATTCCCTCTTAATGTCAGCTGGCAGGTCTCAATTAAGTACATATGAATAAAAAATTAAAAATTAAAATCCGTCTGTCCGTCCGTCCGTCCGTCCGTCCGTCCGTCTGTCCGTCTGTCCGTCTGTCCGAGTGATAACTGGAGAACGGCTGGACCTACGGTCACCAAATTTTGTACACTTGTTGCTTGGCTCAAGAGTGAGGCTGAGTTCGAACTTGGGTTAAATCGGTCACACCCCCTGTCCCCCATCAATTAAACCCCATAAACAAACCATGAAATCAGTTCAAAGCTCTTACTCATTATAAACCTGCCCATTAAAACAGTGCAAAGCTCTTAATCAATTTAAAACTGCCGCTAAGGTAGTTTACAGTAAATTCTATGTCTATCATCTACACATGATAACACCCTGAAACTACATTTCAGAGTGCAAAACCCGGGCTTTTTGGGGAAATTGAGGTTTGGGGTTTAAACGATGCCCATGAGTAATAGAACATCTTTGATGTATACTGGACCACTCACACTGATACCAGGGTGCAAAACCAGGGCTTTTTGGGGAAATTGAGATTTGGGGTTTAAACGATGCCCATGAGTAATAGAACATCTTTGACGGATACGGGACCACTCCTACTGACACCAGGGTGCAAAACCCGGGCTTTTTGGGGAAATTTAGATTTGGGGTTTGAGATGACCCAAGGAAAGATGATGAAGAGAGAAGCAGAGAGAAAGAAACGCAATGAACTCCACACTACTATGAGAGTGGAGGAATGAATGACACCTCATCCGCAATCCGCATCCCTTCTACAACGCTTTACACCCTTTGACCTTGGATTTCATAGATTTATTTTGTAGCCCCCTCCCCCCTAATAATGCATGACAACCCCCACCAAAAATGTTTTAAAATGCTCGTCTAATTCTAACTCTAGTTCAGTTCAAATGAAAAGATGATTTTTATACCAAAATCTACCATTTTCTGTGGTTTCAAAAATCTCAACGTATTAAAAATTAGCAAATAAAAATTCAAATGAAAAAAACCAAAATTAGAGGAATAAAAGGATTTATTGTAATTTAGAGATATTAGGATGATAAAACACTACTTATCCATGCTCAAGTGCCCATACAAGTGAAATATTAAATACAGAAAGTGTGGAAGGAAGCAAATATTTGCCACCTCGCCTGAATCTTCGATTCCTTAAATAAATACCCAAAATCTTGAATACCGTTTTCCGTTTTTGTGCAACTTGATTGATTTTAAACATGAAATTGGTACCGAATTAAAAAATAATTACCGATAATTTTGGATTTTCTTGATCACCTAGCTGTCGACTCCTTGCTAGTTTAGCCCAATAACCTGGCTTTGGACTTTGGCCCTTAGCTACTGAATACAAACAACAAACGGCTGAAACCCACATTCAACAATTTTCCCATAAGTTGGTAAACACTGAATAATAGAGAAAAGTATGAAGTAATAGCAAAAACTAGGAAAAAGTGCATGTGCAGTCATAATCATAAGTCTCATACGTGTGCAAGTTTGACATTATCAAATCAAAATTAAACCGAGCAAGCATTACTATTCAATACTACCATCAATCATTCTTCACTTCGAGCCTTTCTTTGTACTTGCGATCTTCACTTTCACTTGCCTTTCACCCTCCCTGACAACTTACGACTTCTCTGCTACCTGCTACTTTGTCCAGATAGTACTTGATTGAGCAACTTGAGCTGATCAACCCGAACGATGATGAAAATTCAAACGGCAAATCGACAAAATTGAATGCGAAATGTGTTCAGAAACCTTAAACTTCTATATGTGATATGATATATGCAAACGATTTTCAAATGTGAAATGTCAATGACCATCAGTTTAGTTCAATAAAGAGTTCAAAGTTGAAATGAATGTGGAATTACAAATTATTCAGCACACAATCAAACGCCAAGCCAAACGAAAAGTGAAAAGAAAGAGAGATGTCAACGGCCAGTCAGTTCAAGTTCATGAGAAAGAGCAAAGAGACGGAAGGAAATACATGTAATGAACCAATGGAAAAGCAAAACGACTAAATCGACGTACTTACTCAAGTGGAGAACTGTAGCGGCTCGTGAATTTGAGCGGAGAGTCGATAAGAATCGAATCGATTATATAAGGGATATTTATCAACTTCGGCTGATTGGGAAACGAAGAAATTCTGGTGAGTATGAATCCTTCAACAACTGAACCTGTCGGAGTTGAGGAGCTGAGTGAGGAGAGGAATGAGTTGACTGCTACAATGTCGGGTCGGGAGAGAAGATGGAAGAGAGAAGAAATAGAAGCATGAACCGAAGAGAGAAAGCCGCGTGGCAGGATTTGATTGGCTCAAGCTTTCTTACCCCTTTCGATCTCATCTCTGGCATATGAGTGATGGAGCCCAAATCAATCTATATTCACGGGAACTCATATAACTCATATAAGATCTCGCTCATATATGATCTCTTGTCCACCCCCTCTCCCACTCTTAAACCCTTTCTTGGCATAGGAATCCCATCAAGTCGATTTCCAGCTCATTTATTCAACCTGCAATAATTTTGAGGCGGGTGACTATGAGGTAAGAGATGAGAAATGAAATTACACCTCCAGAGAGCTCAATCTTGCCTCATACAAACATTGAAACTTGCAATTTATTTTGTCTTTCTAAATTTGAAATACATAAGACAATTGTAAAATCAATGGTGATAGGATACAGATTCCCGGCGAAAATCTGAAGGGCAACGGAGTTCAACCTCCTTGGCACCGAGATGATTGCCACTACAAGCGGACGGTAAGGAAATCAATTCCCTCTTAATGTCAGCTGGCAGGTCTCAATTAAGTACATATGAATAAAAAATTAAAAATTAAAATCCGTCTGTCCGTCCGTCCGTCCGTCCGTCCGTCCGTCCGTCCGTCCGTCTGTCCGTCTGTCCGTCTGTCCGAGTGATAACTGGAGAACGGCTGGACCTACGGTCACCAAATTTTGTACACTTGTTGCTTGGCTCAAGAGTGAGGCTGAGTTCGAACTTGGGTTAAATCGGTCACACCCCCTGTCCCCCATCAATTAAACCCCATAAACAAACCATGAAATCAGTTCAAAGCTCTTACTCATTATAAACCTGCCCATTAAAACAGTGCAAAGCTCTTAATCAATTTAAAACTGCCGCTAAGGTAGTTTACAGTAAATTCTATGTCTATCATCTACACATGATAACACCCTGAAACTACATTTCAGAGTGCAAAACCCGGGCTTTTTGGGGAAATTGAGGTTTGGGGTTTAAACGATGCCCATGAGTAATAGAACATCTTTGATGTATACTGGACCACTCACACTGATACCAGGGTGCAAAACCAGGGCTTTTTGGGGAAATTGAGATTTGGGGTTTAAACGATGCCCATGAGTAATAGAACATCTTTGACGGATACGGGACCACTCCTACTGACACCAGGGTGCAAAACCCGGGCTTTTTGGGGAAATTTAGATTTGGGGTTTGAGATGACCCAAGGAAAGATGATGAAGAGAGAAGCAGAGAGAAAGAAACGCAATGAACTCCACACTACTATGAGAGTGGAGGAATGAATGACACCTCATCCGCAATCCGCATCCCTTCTACAACGCTTTACACCCTTTGACCTTGGATTTCATAGATTTATTTTGTAGCCCCCTCCCCCCTAATAATGCATGACAACCCCCACCAAAAATGTTTTAAAATGCTCGTCTAATTCTAACTCTAGTTCAGTTCAAATGAAAAGATGATTTTTATACCAAAATCTACCATTTTCTGTGGTTTCAAAAATCTCAACGTATTAAAAATTAGCAAATAAAAATTCAAATGAAAAAAACCAAAATTAGAGGAATAAAAGGATTTATTGTAATTTAGAGATATTAGGATGATAAAACACTACTTATCCATGCTCAAGTGCCCATACAAGTGAAATATTAAATACAGAAAGTGTGGAAGGAAGCAAATATTTGCCACCTCGCCTGAATCTTCGATTCCTTAAATAAATACCCAAAATCTTGAATACCGTTTTCCGTTTTTGTGCAACTTGATTGATTTTAAACATGAAATTGGTACCGAATTAAAAAATAATTACCGATAATTTTGGATTTTCTTGATCACCTAGCTGTCGACTCCTTGCTAGTTTAGCCCAATAACCTGGCTTTGGACTTTGGCCCTTAGCTACTGAATACAAACAACAAACGGCTGAAACCCACATTCAACAATTTTCCCATAAGTTGGTAAACACTGAATAATAGAGAAAAGTATGAAGTAATAGCAAAAACTAGGAAAAAGTGCATGTGCAGTCATAATCATAAGTCTCATACGTGTGCAAGTTTGACATTATCAAATCAAAATTAAACCGAGCAAGCATTACTATTCAATACTACCATCAATCATTCTTCACTTCGAGCCTTTCTTTGTACTTGCGATCTTCACTTTCACTTGCCTTTCACCCTCCCTGACAACTTACGACTTCTTTGCTACCTGCTACTTTGTCCAGATAGTACTTGATTGAGCAACTTGAGCTGATCAACCCGAACGATGATGAAAATTCAAACGGCAAATCGACAAAATTGAATGCGAAATGTGTTCAGAAACCTTAAACTTCTATATGTGATATGATATATGCAAACGATTTTCAAATGTGAAATGTCAATGACCATCAGTTTAGTTCAATAAAGAGTTCAAAGTTGAAATGAATGTGGAATTACAAATTATTCAGCACACAATCAAACGCCAAGCCAAACGAAAAGTGAAAAGAAAGAGAGATGTCAACGGCCAGTCAGTTCAAGTTCATGAGAAAGAGCAAAGAGACGGAAGGAAATACATGTAATGAACCAATGGAAAAGCAAAACGACTAAATCGACGTACTTACTCAAGTGGAGAACTGTAGCGGCTCGTGAATTTGAGCGGAGAGTCGATAAGAATCGAATCGATTATATAAGGGATATTTATCAACTTCGGCTGATTGGGAAACGAAGAAATTCTGGTGAGTATGAATCCTTCAACAACTGAACCTGTCGGAGTTGAGGAGCTGAGTGAGGAGAGGAATGAGTTGACTGCTGCAATGTCGGGTCGGGAGAGAAGATGGAAGAGAGAAGAAATAGAAGCATGAACCGAAGAGAGAAAGCCGCGTGGCAGGATTTGATTGGCTCAAGCTTTCTTACCCCTTTCGATCTCATCTCTGGCATATGAGTGATGGAGCCCAAATCAATCTATATTCACGGGAACTCATATAACTCATATAAGATCTCGCTCATATATGATCTCTTGTCCACCCCCTCTCCCACTCTTAAACCCTTTCTTGGCATAGGAATCCCATTAAGTCGATTTCCAGCTCATTTATTCAACCTGCAATAATTTTGAGGCGGGTGACTATGAGGTAAGAGATGAGAAATGAAATTACACCTCCAGAGAGCTCAATCTGGCCTCATACAAACATTGAAACTTGCAATTTATTTTGTCTTTCTAAATTTGAAATACATAAGACAATTGTAAAATCAATGGTGATAGGATACAGATTCCCGGCGAAAATCTGAACGGCAACGGAGTTCAACCTCCTTGGCACCGAGATGATTGCCACTACAAGCGGACGGTAAGGAAATCAATTCCCTCTTAATGTCAGCTGGCAGGTCTCAATTAAGTACATATGAATAAAAATTAAAATCCGTCTGTCCGTCCGTCCGTCCGTCTGTCCGTCTGTCCGTCTGTCCGAGCGATAACTGGAGAACGGCTGGAACTACGGTCACCAAATTTTGTACACTTGTTCCTTGGCTCAAGAGTGAGGCTAAGTTCGAACTTGGGTCAAATCGGTCACACCCCCTGTCCCCCATCAATTAAACCCCAAAAACAAACCATGAAATCAGTTCAAAGCTCTTACTCATTATAAACCTGCCCATTAAAACAGTGCAAAGCTCTTAATCAATTTAAAACTGCCGCTAAGGTAGTTTACAGTAAATTCTATGTCTATCATCTACACATGATAACACCCTGAAACTACATTTCAGAGTGCAAAACCCGGGCTTTTTGGGGAAATTGAGGTTTGGGGTTTAAACGATGCCCATGAGTAATAGAACATCTTTGATGTATACTGGACCACTCACACTGATACCAGGGTGCAAAACCAGGGCTTTTTGGGGAAATTGAGATGTGGGGTTTAAACGATGCCCATGAGTAATAGAACATCTTTGACGGATACGGGACCACTCCTACTGACACCAGGGTGCAAAACCCGGGCTTTTTGGGGAAATTTAGATTTGGGGTTTGAGATGACCCAAGGAAAGATGATGAAGAGAGAAGCAGAGAGAAAGAAACGCAATGAACTCCACACTACTATGAGAGTGGAGGAATGAATGACACCTCATCCGCAATCCGCATCCCTTCTACAACGCTTTACACCCTTTGACCTTGGATTTCATAGATTTATTTTGTAGCCCCCTCCCCCCTAATAATGCATGACAACCCCCACCAAAAATGTCTTAAAATGCTCGTCTAATTCTAACTCTAGTTCAGTTCAAATGAAAAGATGATTTTTATACCAAAATCTACCATTTTCTGTGGTTTCAAAAATCTCAACGTATTAAAAAGGTCTCAATTGGTTAAGATATGAATTGGGGCTATGATTTTGAGGTTGAATAAAATCATCCTCCAAAAGGGCATACTTCTAATTTTTTGACTAAGAGTCAAGCATGTAATAATCTTCCAAAATCTAAAAAAATTAGCGGTATGCCCTTTTGGAGAGACGATTTAAACCCAATACCCCGTGGGGGTTTTTTATAAGATATATTTCCTAAAGAACATGAAAAATGTCATAAAAAAATGGGTAACTAAGGTGATGTTGGTAAAAAAAAGTGTACTTCTTGATCCTTGTTCATTTTTAAGGCTCCAGACTAGTTAATCACCAAGGAAAAATGAGTATCATATGGGGTACTTTGGACCCCTACAACTTTTTAACCACATCAGATAACATTGTAAAATAAAATGCGGTATCTACATCATTTAATTCCAAAACCTTTAAAACTACTGCATAGACCAGGAAAGCATTGAATCAATGGGAATTAATATTTATTAAAATCCTATTTTTTGAACTTTGGTCAACTTCAGGGCCCGATAGGGTCATTGTATCGACTTGATTTTTTTTGCAACTTATAGATGATTTAATTGCCAAGGTGCATTGATAATTATGAGAGGGCTTCATCTTGGAGACCGATCTCACTGACTGCCTTTTGATTAAAAAAGATGGAAAGGGTTGTTGATTGGCACATTAGAACTATTGAGCTATTGAGAAGTCTGAAAGCCAATCCAATCAGGAGTTAAAGAGGTCCCGAGTAGTGTAGTGGGGCTGCCCTTAGGGGGTGTGCTCTCTCCGCTGCTGTGGGACCTGATGTTGGATGAGATACTCGGATCACTTAAAAGGAAACTGCCTCATGTATATTCTGGTGGGTTCGCCGATGATCTGGCACTGTTGGCTACAGGCATAGATTTGAGGACTGTTACCGGACATATGCTGGGAGCGGTTGATATGGTTGTAGGATGGTGTAATAGAGTAAGTCTTTCTGTTGATAAGAAAACATCTATGCTTATTACCCGGCGGAAGAAATTCCACTTGATAAGAATAGGGGTCAATGGGGTACCATTACAGCATTGTAATGTTGTTAGGTACTTAAGGGTTCATATCGACCGTAACCTTACCTGGGTTTCGCACTGCTAGCTGAGGGCACGTCGGGGGACGACGGCGCTAGCTCAGCGCAGGCGAACCATAGGTCAAAGGTGGGGTCTGAATCCAAAAATGTGGGTGTACACGGCGATTATCAGGCTGGGGATAGTGAATGGATCTCTGATATAGGTCACCGCAACGACCAACGATAATGCTATGGAGATACGCAACGAGTTGCATCTTCGGGGTTATGGGGTCCACGCCTACCATGGCGATTGAAAGTCTAATAGGTATCCGACTTATTCGGGTATATTTACAAGAGGTGGCCATGCATACTATGTGCCGCCTTCAGAGAAGGGGTCATCATGGGCGATGATGGGAGTTCTTCAGACCCAGACTTACATCCAAACCTGTGAAGCCATTGGAAGGGCTTGAATACAAGGAATCAACATCTTTGTTGGCTGTATAGATTCTTTGCAAGTCCTGGAAATTCAGTAAATACACTTCACTGAATTTCAGCACATATGGGATATTCAGGGAATGAGAGGGTGGGTAAGTTGGCCAAAGGGGCAACAAACGTTGCCTGAATTGGTTTACTGCCCATCATTCCACTGTCTGAGACGACAGTGAGAACTGCACTTAAGAGGTGGGCTTTGGCTGAGAACACCCAGCGATGGGAAAGGTATGTTACATGCAGTCAAACCAAAAGGGTGGTCGAGGTTCCCTCAGGAGAGACTTGGCAATACTTAAGGTCACTTAGACGACCGACACTACGCCTGTTGACACAAGTGATGCGTGGAGATGGGGAGGAGGCTAGCCTTCATTTTATAGCCGAATGTAGTCGATATGCCCAAATAAGGCAAATCCATCTGGGATCAGGCTTCCTGAGACCGGAAAGCATTAGGAACATCACCCTACCTGTATGTATGCATGTTTTGAATTTAGGTGACTACTGATAACAAAAGTAGCCCCCCATGCCGCGCAGCCAGTGTTGACCCATTGCAGTCTCACTTAGTTACACGAGAACCCTCTTGTTGTGCTGAGAAGCCAACTCTTCGACCCAAAAGAAGATCCTCCCAACAACCCTTGATGACCAAGGGAGTGGGTGGAGGATGGCAACAGTATCAAAATTGACCATACAACTTTTTCCAAAACTAGGTGGGTGTGACTGATCAGTTCCCTCACGACTGTAAAGGAGTAATGGCAAGTCGACCCTTAGGTTAACTCGCACCAACGTCCCTATCCGCCGGTAGGTAACCGACAAGCTTCCCTCCCGGCTCAACAAATAGTGGAGTTGACTTTCCAGGTGTTTCCATTTGTTGGGAATGCCGTCAGGTCTCTACTCGATGGTAGTCCATGCTGACCACTCCCAACTTGGAAACACCCCCTTTTTATAATCCCCTCCCTCGTCTCTAGGGTCCATCGACCCAGCAGAAGGAGTCAACCGAGGTCCTAGTAAACACACTGACCTCGGTTACCTCACTTCTGCAGGGAATGACATCCACACTAGAAACCAAAAAAAGAAGAGAATAATAACATATGGGTCATCCTATAATAGGAGGCCCAAAAAAACAAAAAAAAACACCCTGCCTGACTTAAATTCATTACGCAGTCGGGATGATTTTAAAATGATCAAATTTGGGATGCAAGGTCAGCACAATAACAAATGGCGTGTTATAGGTGGGACTGCAATGGGCCATTCGGGGCCTGCACGGCATGGTAAGTTATCAATAATTGATATGTAACCCACACCTCAAAACATACATACCCCATTAGTTTAGACTCCTATGTTAATTTATTGTTTTTAAATGATTTCAAATTCAATCTTTGTCAATTTTCATCAAACCTCATGCATCAAAAAATCGCTTAAAGATATTAGGAACTTTTTTTAAGTGTTTTCGTTTTTTTAAACTAGTATTTTGTTTTTATTATTATGTCGGAGTCAAGGGAAAAATTAGTGTCGTAGGGCGTACATTGGACCCTACATCTTTTTAGCCATTCCCATTGATCCAATGCTTTTCGGGTCTATGCAGTAGTTTCATAATTTCCGGAATAAAATGATGTGCACACCACATTTTATTTGACAATTTTATCTGATTTGGTTAAAAATATGTAGGATCCAAATTAGTCACTCATTTTTCCTATGTGATTAACAAGTCTGGAGCCTTAACTAGAATTAAAACGTGGTTTTCACCACAAGAGGACTGTTCGCAACGCATACCAGAAGATCATTTGAATTAGCATTAACCCTTAGTTACACAACATTTAAAAGCTGAACTTCAATGAGCCCAAAAATTCCTATTTGCTCAAACTGAGCTTCACATGAATTTAGCCCATTTCCGGTTGCTAACCGATCAACACCAGCAAATAAAAATTCAAAGGAAAAAAACCAAAATTAGAGGAATAAAAGGATTTATTGTAATTTAGAGATATTAGGATGATAAAACACTACTTATCCATGCTCAAGTGCCCATACAAGTGAAATATTAAATACAGAAAGTGTGGAAGGAAGCAAATATTTGCCACCTCGCCTGAATCTTCGATTCCTTAAATAAATACCCAAAATCTTGAATACCGTTTTCCGTTTTTGTGCAACTTGATTGATTTTAAACATGAAATTGGTACCGAATTAAAAAATAATTACCGATAATTCTGGATTTTCCTGATCACCTAGCTGCCGACTCCTTGCTAGTTTAGCCCAATAACCTGGCTTTGGACTTTGGCCCTTAGCTACTGAATACAAACAACAAACGGCTGAAACCCACATTCAACAATTTTCCCATAAGTTGTTAAACACTGAATAATAGAGAAAAGTATGAAGTAATAGCAAAAACTAGGAAAAAGTGCATGTGCAGTCATAATCATAAGTCTCATACGTGTGCAAGTTTGACATTATCAAATCAAAATTAAACCGAGCAAGCATTACTATTCAATACTACCATCAATCAATCTTCACTTCGAGCCTTTCTTTGTACTTGCGATCGTCACTTTCACTTGCCTTTCACCCTCCCTGACAACTTACGACTTCTCTGCTACCTGCTACTTTGTCCAGATAGTACTTGATTGAGCAACTTGAGCTGATCAACCCGAACGATGATGAAAATTCAAACGGCAAATCGACAAAATTGAATGCGAAATGTGTTCAGAAACCTCAAACTTCTATATGTGATATGATATATGCAAACGATTTTCAAATGTGAAATGTCAATGACCATCAGTTTAGTTCAATAAAGAGTTCAAAGTTGAAATGAATGTGGAATTACAAATTATTCAGCACACAATCAAACGCCAAGCCAAACGAAAAGTGAAAAGAAAGAGAGATGTCAACGGCCTGTCAGTTCAAGTTCATGAGAAAGAGCAAAGAGACGGAAGGAAATACATGTAATGAACCAATGGAAATGCAAAATGACTAAATCGAAGTACTTACTCAAGTGGAGAACTGTAGCGGCTCGTGAATTTGAGCGGAGAGTCGATAAGAATCGAATCGATTATATAAGGGATATTTATCAACTTCGGCTGATTGGGAAACGAAGAAATTCTGGTGAGTATGAATCCTTCAACAACTGAACCTGTCGGAGTTGAGGAGCTGAGTGAGGAGAGGAACGAATTGACTGCTGCAATATCGGGTCGGGAGAGAAGATGGAAGAGAGAAGAAATAGAAGCATGAACCGAAGAGAGAAAGCCGCGTGGCAGGATTTGATTGGTTCAAGCTTTCTTACCCCTTTCGATCTCATCTCTGGCATATGAGTGATGGAGCCCAAATCAATCTATATTCACGGGAACTCATATAACTCATATAAGATCTCGCTCATATATGATCTCTTGTCCACCCCCTCTCCCACTATTAAACCCTTTCTTGGCATAGGAATCCCATCAAGTCGATTTCCAGCTCATTTATTCAACCTGCAATAATTTTGAGGCGGGTGACTATGAGGTAAGAGATGAGAAATGAAATTACACCTCCAGAGAGCTCAATTGATGATAGGTACCAAGCCATTTCAAAAGCAGTCCCTTCGGTCCTGCTTTTGAAATTGCTTGATGATTTTTAAGCTCACATCATTTTTTGAGTTAAGGAAACGAAATGAAAGATCTTCTCATTAGCTAACCAAACCTCAACTTTTTCCAATTGTTTAAGTATGTATGTATGATTTGAAATAAAATTTATTAGATAGAAGTAAAATAGTTCAAAAAAAATTTACACCAAATTTATTAAGCTTTGAAAATTTTCAGAATTTTTGTAATTTTTTCTCGACAAATTGGACAATCATCAAGAGTAGAAATGCAAGACAGACAAGTTGCTAAATGAGAGCAAGGTATAGTCACAAAATTAGCATCGTTGATCTTGCAGATTGTACAGGATCCATTCAAAGATACTTCATTGAGATGTGAAACCTCTCGAGTTTCTTGCGGATAAATATTTGTTTCTAATCTAGTTTTATTAAGATTAGCGTATGTACATTCCTTTGAATAAAGTAAATGCTCAACTAAAGGACTGTCTGTAGTAGACCAGCATCCTAGCACTATTCCACAGTGAAAACAGCGAACCAGGTCTCTATCCTTTAGTGAGTAAAATCCACAATCAGCCAATGCTTCAGAATTTTGAATATTTTTGTAGTTCCAGCCCTCAAAAGATTTAAGTCCTGAAATTATTGTTACTTTATTCTTTTCAAAAATTGGAAGTCGTTTCTCAAAATAAAAATTATTGATTTTTAAATTTTGCATTGAATTTTTCACTTGCGTTTCCGCTGAGTTACATTGTCTTTTGACAATCTAGATTTTGGAGTTGGTTCGCTATGTCGGTCTGCTGAACGAACAGATTCTCCATCAAATCCTTTCCGTGCTTGTTTCGACAGACCTGAACTGGGAATATTAATCATTTTTAAAACTCTTAAAAATCTGTTCACTCCTGAAGGGGGTTGATCGAATTTTTTATCTCTTGTGGCAAAAGTTAATAAATCTGCCAAATTAGAATTTGGGACCAATTCATTTTCAAAAAACGTGACTCTCCCTGAATCATCCCAACTTATAAATTGATCAAAATTTTTTAAAATTCTTAACAATTCAAAGGTCCTTTCCTTGAATTGTAAAGGCACGGTCCGAATTAACATTAAATCATTTGCTGATGGTGTCTTTGGGCTCTGAAGCGTTCCTTGATATGGCGAGTCGAACTTTTTAGGTGAAGATGTAGGTGTTTGAAAATCTGAAACTTCTGGACTACCCATTGGAGTAGTATTGTTAGCAAAGTCTTCAGATAATTTGGATTTGGATTTCTCAGATTCATCAACTGTCAGATTGACATTTATAGGTTTATTTAATATGTCGTATAACTGATTCTTGACAGTTGACATTACTGATCCATATAGTTGAAGCTTGATATCATCTGGAATATTTTTGGCATCTAAGATATTCGTAGCGTTGAGGTTGGTTTTATGAAAGAAACCTTCTTTTACTTGACTCACATTTGAGCTGGATCTGCCTTGAAGTCTCTCATACTCGTCATTCGTTATCATTCTCATTCTTTTAGCCATTTTATAATCCTAATTGACTACTAATCACTCTTCCTGCGACAGCACCAAGGACTGATAAAATAGGAGTAACTAGAAACGGCAGGAAACCACCAGATTGATTTAAAAGAGCTTTTTTAATCTTATGAGGGACTCGTGCATTAGCTAGTTTTCTAATGATTCGCTTGTGATCAGATAATTTTTTCATGTGTCGCTTCTTTAGTTCAAAATTTCCAGACAGTATGTTTGAAGATATTTCAGTTAGTACTCTGATTTGATCTGCCGTCGCATTTTGAATCAGTTTTTGTATTTCTTCCTCCGAGCCATATTTTAATCGCTTCAAAAATTCTCTATTTCTATCTAGACACTTACTCATTGTGATGAATGAAGCGAATCGCGAAATATTTTTGAAAATATTTCAGACTTAATCGTCGAGCAATGTGGATTGAATTTATGAAAGTATAGGGGGCAGTTATTTTTCTTTTTCTCTAGCTGATCTTTCGCAACAGATAACCAATCTTTACTTATCTCTGCGTATGTCAACAGCTCATTTAAATCTCGAACTCGACAAGAAGGATTGAGTTGATTGCAAAAAGCTTTTACTTTTTGCTCACCTTTAATAAAAACCGTGTCTTCAGAGTTCAAAGTAGCCTGTAGTAAAGTTCGCAAATCTTTAAATGATTTGCCTCTTGTTCTCCACCGTATACCATGTAAATAGTTTTCACAATAAGATATACATTTTCGGTCTTTAAGTTTGAACAATTTGCTCCTTCGAGGCGAGCTTAAAAGAAAATGCACTTTTTCTTCAGAGTCCAATGACAATAGAATAAATTCTTTAATAATAAATCCCGAACTTAATGAAAATCCCTCAAAATCTACAATATATTTCATTCTGGTACATATACTATTTTTGAGTGTTCGTCGAGTAATCCTTCTGTAACTCTAAGCTTATCATCACACAAAGGATGCAGGTTTATAAATAAATAACTATACGGCTTTTCCGTTGCCTTTTTATAGGACGAGCTTAAAAACGATGGTTGATTCGGAAATATTTGATGACCTAAGCAGTTCACTTGAGACATAAATGTGGGAGATTTCATTATAGCTATATAGTGGGAGTTAAGGCGTATATCTTTTCCATGTTTACCTTGGGGGAAGATATTTTGTTGCAAAATAATTACTGACACTTTTCGATGGTGTACTCCTCTTGTGAATAGCTCCTGCATTTTACTACTTTTAACTATATCATTCATTTGATCATCGATAACGAGTGGACTCGGTATATCATGATTGAAGTCCGATATCTCAAAGTTGAGTCCTTTGATTAGATGGACATTTTTGACATCTCGCTGTAATTCGTCATAGACAGGTTGCTCTTCAGTATATGATATAACAATTTTCTCAGGGGTGGAATTATAATTTTTTGTGCTTTTAGAATATAATTTTTAATTAATTGAGTTTTCCCTGACATTGTACAACCAGCCACTAACATAGTGAATGGAGCAATTAACTTGAAACTATGATTTGTGTCTATATCCATTATTTGTTTTTTCTAAAGTGTAATGTCACTACTGATTGTCCTTGCTCAAACAGCAACTCTTCTCCAAAGTCGTTGCACAATAGTATTTCTATAGTATCAAAATCTAGCTTATTTATTGGCAAATAATAAGGCCTAACCGTTTGAGTGATAACCTGACCTACTTTCCCCGTTATATTGATAATACGAAGAAGTGGAACTAGAGAATCACCTACAATTTGTGGTTGCACTATATCACTATACACGTAAATATGATTCAAACCTCCTAACGTCACTGGATCCTTTTCCGCTGAGTGATGGCCTTCTTTAAAAATATAAAAAACCTCATTTTTATTCAAATACGTTTTAGAAAAACCTAGATTTTCCCCAATACACTTGGGCAAC
This sequence comes from Desoria tigrina, assembly GCA_906901685.1. NCBI lineage: Eukaryota > Metazoa > Arthropoda > Collembola > Entomobryomorpha > Isotomidae > Desoria > Desoria tigrina. Next base: position 140,406 of record CAJQTU010000081.1, read on the forward strand.
AATATTTGGCCACGATCAACAGTTAATGTAGCTTTGTTTGATGTAGAGCTAATAGATATTTGACCGATATCTTCTCCAAATGCTGTCCTTAGCAGCTTATTAATTTCGAAGGTCAATGAACGGGGATTCGAATAGTTATTATTAGGAAGCATATGAGATGTTAAGTAACTCACTCCATTACGGGGTACATCCTCAAAACAAATTTCTCTGTTTTGTTCAGAAATGAACGTTTTCATTGAATGTACATATGTAAACTCAGTGAGACCCACCTCGTATTCATTAGGCTTAAAATTGACCCGCTTAGAAAGTTTCACCTGAAAAGCCGATATTCGGTTCCCCGGAAAATATTGACGCGAAACGTTAGACGGTAAGAACATGTAAAAAGACATATTCAAATAAAAGCAAGCAGTCTACTACTGATCTGTTTTAAACTGTTGGGAGGGTATTTATACACTCGTTAAAACGTTGCTACAACGTTAAAAATTCTATAAAAATGTTATATCTAGGGGAGCATATAAATCCTACAATGCTCAAGAACGTAATTAGATGCTGAACAGCTACTGATCAGACACAACTTAAAAGAAACAATGAAGAAAATTCATATATTCGATCATGAGGCGTATCATGGCACACTTCATCACCAAATTGGAAATGGAATTCCTGTTTTTGCTGGTTATCGTCAACAAGGAGCAGGATTGGGTAATATATTTGGCCTAATTGGACGGTATATTCTTCCATTGTTCGCTAAGCATGTTCTTCCCCACGCCAAGTCAGCAGTATTAAACACTATATCAGATGTCACAAAGGGAAAATCTTTGAGAGACTCCATGCAGGCCAATAGTTCATCTATGTTAAAAAATGTTGGAGATAGCCTTATTAATCATCAGAGAGGGGAGGGACTCTCTACTACAAATAGAGTTGAAACGATGGATCTTTCATCAGTTGTTAATCCTCCTTCAATGGCATGTCACAAAGGTAGGAAACGGAGCAAAGCAACAAAACGCATCCGAAAACCAACTAGAAAAAATAAGGTTTCAAAACCTAAAAAGACTCGAGTTAAAAAGGCAATCTCTAAACTTGATATTTTTTCTAACACGAAATGGCGCTGATAAATCAATTTTCAGTTGAGTCTATACGAGGTCAGGCGGACTTGTTTGGTTTGCCCCCGACTGATACAACTGTTGAATCTTCATTTTATGCAGAGTATAAACCAGTTGTTAATATACAAGACACTGACGCAAAAATTGATTTTAGGCTTGTAGGAAATACTTCACACTACTTAGATCTTTTTGATCATTTTTGTGTGATAACCGTCAAAGTTGTGGCTGACGATGGATCGGATTTGACTTCAGGCGCGGATGTAAGTACTGTCAACTTGTTCTTGCATTCACTGTTTTCAAATTGCGAGGTTTCGATTAACACTACTCCGGTTTCATCGTCTAACAATTGCTACATGTATAAAGCTTTTCTTGAAAACATGCTGACCTTTGGAAGAGACTACACCAATTCTCAAGCTACGTGTGCATTGTTTTATGAAGACACTGAAGACGGTGCTGTGACAAAAAAGAATAGCGGCTATAAAAGCCGAGCTGAATTTATTGCTAAGTCCAAACCTGTTCAAATGATTGACAAACTTCGATTTGATTTAGCAAATCAACACCGATATATTTTAAACGATACTTCGGTAACAATCAGTCTAACTAAAAGCTCAAATCAGTTTGCATTATTTTATAATAAATCATCAATAGCAACTGATCCTGACTTAAAACCTAAAGTAAAATTTGTAGATGCTAGTTTATATGTTAGAAAACATATTTTGTACCCTAGCATAGTACTTTCCCATCAGAAGTTACTAGAAACTGGTAATAATGCCTTGTACCCATTTAAAAAATCAGAGGTGAAGTTTTTTTCTATTCCAAAGTCTACACAATCGTTTGTGGAAGAAAATGTTTTTCTTAGTAGCATTCCGTCAAGGATAGTAGTTTGTCTAGTTCCTAGCAATGCTTTTATTGGAAGTTACACATTAAATCCTTATGTGTTTAAACATTATGATATTAGTTTTCTTTCCTTATGTGTCAATAATATTCCTATTCCGATAAAAGGAATGAACTTGGATTTTAATGATTACAATTATGTATTGCCTTTCTATTTATTATTTTGCTCACTTGGCATGAACAATCAAAATCGAGGACTAGCTATTGACAGATGCAAATTTCAAAAACAGTATACCTTCTTTGCTTTTGATATTTTTCAAGAGTCGGGTTCTGATTCGACTTTAACTTTGGACAAAACAGGTTCAGTTCGATTGGAATTGCAGTTCAAAACTCCTCTTCCTGAAGCAGTTAATTGTCTAATTTATTCCGAACATCAAAAGGTGCTGGAAATTGATAAATTTCGTCAAGTAAAAATACACTGATGGATTCGTTTCAATTACGGTATGCTCTTTTAAAATCACTTCCAATATACACAGCGGTATGTGCGAGCGATCAGTTAAATAAATTAGGTAAACATGATAATTTTGCAATAGTCGTAAATAACGAACCATCGACTGAAAATGGAATGCATTGGATATGCTTTTACAAGGAGTCAGGTAGCGAAGCCATTGAATTCTTTGACTCGTACGCTATGGAAATATCTTTTTATCCTACAAGTCTTTTGAATTTCTGCAAAAAGCATGCAAAGCGTATTCGATTTAGCAATGTGCAAATACAGTCAAATTTGTCAGATTACTGTGGTCATTATTGTCTTTGGTTTCTTACTAATAGATATTCTAAAACTTCGTTTGAGCAAGCAATACAAATCTTTTCAGAAAAAAATTTAATTCATAACGATACCATTGTTAAAAATTTTGTTAATCACCACTTTCAATTTCCAGAATTCTCAGACTGTCGAACTTTGTGCGAGCAAGAATGTATAAAAAATGGCGATGACTTTACCAATATCTGTATACAGATGTCAAGCCGATGCAAACGAATGTCAAGCAGTCTATCCAAATTGAATTGAAATGACTGACTTCTATGATATTTATTATGATCCAAAAAATCCGGGGAGCTACGGAGGTTTAAACAGACTGATGTTAGCATCTGGTGTTTCGCAATCTGACGCGAAACGATTTTTGAAATCTCAGGAAACTTATACTTTACACAAGTCGGTTAAACACAAATTTATAAGACGAAAGATTTTTTCTGCTGACATAGACTATTTATGGCAGATGGATTTAATTTCCATAACTAAAGGAAATCGTGTAAACAATGGAACCAAATTTTTACTCACTGTTATTGATGTATTGAGTCGTTTTGCGTTTGTCAGACCTTTGAAAAACAAGAAATCATCGTCAACTGCAGAAGCTTTAAAGAGTATATTCGCTGAAGGACGTAAACCAAAGTTCATTCAGGCAGATGAGGGAACAGAATTTGAAGGAATCTGTCGACGCTATTTAGAAAAGGAGAATATTGTTCTATTTAATAATCACTCGATATTGAAAGCTGCTATAGTAGAAAGATTTAATAGAACGTTAATGACAAGAATTTCGAAATATTTAACGTATACCGGAAGCTTTAAATTTATTGACAGATTGCAAGATTTTGTCGACTCCTATAATTCATCCTACCATCGAGTTATACAATGTTGTCCAAAAGAAGTAGATAAATTCAATGCTATGGATGTATGGATTAAATGTTACGGTAAAACGCCAGAAGATGAAAATAACTTAAATCCATCAGTTGCTAAATTTAAAGTTGGGAATTTTGTCCGACTTAAAACAATAAAACAAAATTTTTCAAAAGGTTATTCTCCTACTTTTACGAAGAAAATTTTCCAAATTCGAGCCGTCGTATCAAGTAGTCCAATCACCTATCTTTTAAAAAACGACGAGAATCAAGACATAAATGGAGTATTCTATCCGCAAGAAATTTCGGAAGTTCTACTGTAAATAAAATATATAGTAATTATTAGTTAAATTAGAACAGGTATTTAGTGGAAATTAATTAAATTTCAGGAAATTTAATGGAAATTTTTAGATTTCTGAAAATGTTATGAAATACCTCTAGAACAAAAAAAATGTTGGTATTTTTATTATTATCTTTCGTGACGTCATTAAGTAATCATCTGGCTATAAAAAGCCGAAATTTCAGATTTATTCATTCAGTTAAGATTTCGCTCTCGAAAAAGTAACATCCAATAGACCTTTTCTATTACTAAACCAAAATGAGTTCTCAGAATAATTCATTGCAAAATACTGCTTCGAGAAAATTAGCAGCGGAGGAAGTAGGGGAAGACAAAATTGACAACATTGATTCTAACGTCAGCACTGGAGCCGTATCTGAGAGCCAATTTCTCCACAGCCAGAAACGGCTACCTCATCTGGAAGAACCTTCTAGCTCAGGCGTTTTGGACCTTTCTTTAAAAAAAATGGACGACAGTGTCATGGTAACAGAAATGCTGCCTAGCCTGAAGCAACTGCCTCCTCCAGATAAAGCTTGCAGTTCAGCTGATTTGAATAGCATCGTCGATGAAAAAGAATCAATAACCGGCCAAAAGCGAAAACACGATGAATTAGAAGACGATAAAATCTCGAAAAAAGCAAAAGGTATACCCTAAATTCCTATAACCCAAATATACTTCGCATTTACTAAAAATATTTCAATTTGTTTCAGTGTCAATATGTCATATGTTTCAATTCTAACTGTTTTTCAGAACTCTCTTCTGATTCTGACGACTCGGATGATAGCGATTTGGAGCTCAGTGGTACAAATATAATATATACGAATCATTTCATGAAAAAAGTTGGAAAGAATATAATAGCTTGCTACAGCAAAGTAGGTCGTTCAGATCGCATTCACGTTTGTTTGGGAGATTCAATTTTTAACCGCACACTGATTGAAGTTAAATACTTAAGTAGCGTTATTTCAGCTCTCCGATCTTTAAAAGTCCAACTAGTTAGCACTTCTTTATTGCCTCCTCAAATGTAATTTAGTTTATAGATGAGTCAATTCAATGGTTCATGATTTTTAGATAGTGACGCTGTAGGCTGGAGTTCAAATCCACGATCAAATCAAGGAATTGTATACTCTGGTGATGGCATTCTGGTGAAAAAGCATCAGTATATGATGTGTGATCTTGGCTACTGGAGCAGCAACTACTGTTTGGAGAAGAAACATCGAAACCAACTCAAGCTTATCAAAAAATGCTTTTTTCAAAAGAAGTGTATTCTTCAAGCCAAGAAAACCATGATATTTCCAGATTATGGATGGTTAGGCATATTGATGGTGTCAGACCATTTTATGGATTGAATATCAATGAATAAATAAACTCAGTTTTCAAATTTTTATTGTCTACAATATTTTTGAATTATTTTAATTCTTCTTCTTCTTCTTCTTCTTCTTCTTATTATTATTATTAGCATTATTATTATAATTATCATTATTATTTTCATTATGATCACTAATAATAATTTTCACCCCACGTCGTTCATTCAACTTGATTCAAACAATTTCGATGTTTTCTGATAAAAAGATGTTATTAAGCTCGGTAAGTATCGACTAATTACGGTGTGTGGGGATTCGGAAATGAGAATGTGCTACAGACGAAATGCCGTCCTCTAACAAATACCTTTTAGAATCGAAACAGTGCAGAGCTACTTTTCTAAAGTTACCTGTGAAAAGATTGAGATTTTTTGATCTAATTAAATTCGTTGCACAAAAATACTTACGTTGTTTCAAAAGGGCTCTTTTAAATTTTGAATGCCGTAAATACCTTTTAACTAGTGATTTTTTTATTCCTTTTGAAGCAATTTTTGCAAGGTTGTCTTCCCCTTTCATTGAATACATTTTAGGTGCAATTCCAACAAAACTTTGCACAATTTTCCCCTCACATTCGTCTTTCATTTTTCCAATGACTTTTTTGTTGGTAGTGTCAAAAAGAAACCCGCTTGCGGGATGAGTTTTATCGTAGTTACTGAAATCAAAATCTTCTTTATGTTCTTTAAGATCCTGATAAAGGTCAGCAGTAAAAATTTGATATGCAAGAGAGTCAGTGTCAGTAAACAACAGTCGAGATTGCTTTTCAGGATACCAGGTTTTGATTTTGTCGTAATGCCATTCATACATAAACAACTTGCTTAAATCTAAAACTGTAAAAGCTGTATAGAGGGGTTTGTTTAAAAGAACTTTGGCTTTCTTCCGAAATATCAGTCCAGTTGAGGGGTAAGAATTTCAAACCGTTTAAAATTTGCCTGTCGAGTTATTCTTTTTAGTTTGTCCAGACTATTCACAATTTGAACTGTTTCTCTATTTCTTACTTGCTCCATGCTTTTTCCGAATGTAGCATTCAAAATGAGTTTGTACAAAGATCGTTCAAATTCGTTCGTGGCTTGTTTGCGGAGGTTAGAGTTAAGCTTAACAAAATCTTTTAACCAAGGCTCCTGGGTGAAGCTAACTATTGCATTGATTTTTTTTAACTTCATTCCTTTCTGAAGACAGTATTGAAGATTTCGATAATGAAGAACATAATTTTTTCTATCACCTAAATGAGGTATAAGCTTCTGCTGTTTTTCTGAGTAATTCAGTCCAAGGGTTTTTATTAAGGACATCTGATAAGGAGAGAGTGCGTCCTTTGGGATTGCCATTTTTTCAGGGCAAAGAGGATATTCAGAATGAGCTGAGGAATCATGCAGATTGAAATCATATTCTAAATCTACTGATAGAATGTGACCTTTAGAATCGTCTGGTTTCCAATTTAATATATCTGATTCAGTAAGCGATTCGACATAGTCTGCTTTCTCCCACTTAAAATCCCTGACCGGAAGATATTCAGAAAGGGCTTCAGCGTACAATTGCGTTTTGTCGATATAAAAAATGTAGCTCGAAGGTATATTCTTGTTGTAGCCTTTCATGTGCTTATTATTTGCTTTTGCATATCTGTGAGATATCATGCTTACACCACCGCGCAATCCCAGTTCCAGGAAGTTATACATATTTTGATCAGTTATCAACTCCAAACGTTGCTTAGAATTAAATAAACTACAGTCCCATGCATATCCAGGAAGTGAGAAGTACAGAATTGGCTCTAAACCATAACTTTTACGTGCAATTTTTCTCCAGTTATCCATCACGCAAAGAAGAAGAATAGTGTCGGTCAAAATGTACATATCATGATAATCTCCAAGATTTGAACAGTATTTTTCAAAAATGGATTTTCCGTATGCATAATCTACTTCGCTCACATTAGAGCTGTTCAAAGAGTTGTAGAATTTGTCTTTATCAGGAAATTCTGAGTCGCTAAACTTCTGAAAAGAAGTCATGTATTCGTAGGGATAAACCCCTTTGCGAGACAAGGCCCTAGCTTTAGTCTTTCCGAAAACACTAATTAAAGGCTGGAAGTTCATTTTAAACGCTTTATTTGTCGATTTGATAGGATTCAAATTTTCAACAAGTTTTGATAAGGAAGAATTTAAATGCATCAAGCTGTCAACGAAATAGAATTTGGAAGTAATGATGGATAGGAACTTCTCTGAATTGCACGGAATTACGTCTACAGATTCATCTGGAAACTTTGAAATGTTACTTAGCAAAAGTTGCAAATCAAAAGTTTTAAACGAATGCATAACCACGGGTATTTTATTAGGTTGAGCATACTGTGCGTTGCAGCTATGGTGAGCAGCGTTTCTAAACCGCCCAGTAATGTTACAGTGGTCTTTTACTTTGTCTGATTTTTCCAATTTCTCTTCACAAATGTGACATATTTTTGTGCTATTATAGCGGCGCTGTTCTTGCGCAGTTAGCTTCCGCATAGGGATTTTGTTTTCGTTTTCTAGTAACAAACTGTTTGATAGTTGATACAACTCTTCTAAAAATTTATTCATAGAATCTGGTCCCCTGTAAACGGAATATTTTATTTTTTCCTTTCTCTTTGCATAAGAATCCGAAACTGCTAGACAATACCCAGATGGTGTGTACTCGTTTAAAATTATTGCAGATGTCTTTGATTTTTTTTCGGTGGGACACACAAAGCTTCAAAATCTGCATAAATTGCAAAGCGCGTTTTTAGGCGTTTTCGCACGTCCTTAAAATAACAGTCTCGGTTGGCTGAATTTGGCATCTCAATACGTTGATGTTTAAATTGAAAGCATAGATCCTCGTGAGCCTTTAACTTTTCAGGTGCAAAAGTACTAAAGCAATTGTAACACGGAGTCCTTAAATGATTTGAAGAACTACCAAGTAATCGACTTATCTGAGTGATTGTCATAAAGTGACCAAACTCACTTGACCGATCTTGAACCAGTAATAAGTTTACAATTGTTCGTTGCTTTTCTCGACAATATTGCGATTGGAGTTTTATATTCAAAACATTGTTACTGTCGATTCCCCAAACATTTATTGCAATGTTTTTCCCATTATTCTGCTTTTCGAATTTAGAAATTTGTCTTAACGTGGTTGGGAACTTAATAGATTCCCAGTTGTACAAGTTTTTGTACTGCTCATATTGCTTTGTATCTCCTCTTCTATATTTCGGAACATCATTATAATGTAACTGAATCAAAAAGGAATAAATAAAACAATCATTTCCTGCATTTAAAGGATTTACAATTGCCCTTTTCCCTCTAAATTGCTTAGGAATTTCTGTATGACATCCTCCTTTAAATAATTCGAATTCGGCAATTCTGATATCACAACCTAGTACTTCATTAAACTGCCAGCCTGATCCATTCTTTTCAAAAATATCTATAATATTCTGAAGCTGGGAAACAATTTGTTCAAAAATTTTAGGAAGATAATATTTGTTTAATGCTACCTTTAAGTCAGAATTTACGAAGTGTTCACAAAATTCTCTTTCAATTTTGTCAAGGAAATCATTTTCTCTGAGGAACTCACAGTTTAAACTGATCTGGAATTTTATCGATTTGATGTTTCCTAAACTATTTTCCAAAATCGAAAAAATTTGTTTCCGATACATTTTCATGTAATCCTGAGGAGACCGGATCTGTTTCGATTTTCTAATCAAATGTCGATAAGTTTTTAAGAACCCATTAAAAGCTTTACATTCCTTGAATGGAAGGAAAGATGTTTTTCTCTTCCTTTTTCCACCTGTTTGAAGCTTACAATCTATTGTTTCTTTATGCTGTTGGTTGTGATTCATTAGTTCATCTGAACAACCTGTTTCGAAATCACAAAACTGACATCGATGGGATTCATTCATGTGATATTCCAGAAACTTATTTTTCCTGAATATTTTTTCACAGTAACGGCAGCTTATTCTATTAGAGGGTCTCGATCGGTGCTGTCTCACATGAATTTTGAATTCTTTGTAATTCCCCGTTTTAATTCCACAAACAAAACAGATGTATTTTGTTGCTAATTTCTGTTAAAATATAACAATTCTTTAGTTATTTAATAGCAATATTTTATTAAATAGCATAACCGTTGTGTTTTAGGTGTATACCTCATTTGGCTTTTCATTAGCTGTTTTTCCTGACAATAAATTTTTAGAATTGGCTTCATCGGAGTGGTTCGAATGTTTTCTTTGGTGACAAAGATATTTCTTTGTTTTTAAAGTCTTAAAGGATGGGCATTCAAAACATCTGAACGTCGTTTGGTCCTTCATCTATAGGAAAAACATTCAATGCTTAGGATCATGGGTCATCACACTTTGATCACCACCAATCTATTTAAATTTTTCTTAAAATACATTATTTACCTTGATTCAAAATATGCGAAATCAATGCTATAACAATTATCAAGTAGTCCAGTAAATGTTTTTGTATCTGTTGAAAGACAATAAAAATGTTATTCATTACAAGTATGGTTGCATTTAGTAAAAATCTAAATTACTTCATTTTCATTCTTAAAAGGTTATCATGACAAAGTATTCCATAATTTCGAAGTAAAATTAAAACCAATTCAGACTAAAACAAGTTCATAAATAAAGGTTTCGCTTTTGTTATTATTCAAAGATATCATTCGCCAACAGAAAAACCAAAAAATGAATTATCATATAAAGTGATAACATTCAAGCTCTTCATCAACAGTAATTAATAAGTGTTTTTAATTTGTCTTTACACACGACCATATCAAGTGTGATCGTGTTTTTGCCAAAAATGAAACTCCAAAATAAGCAGATACGCTTCAGCATTTTAATATCGTTTTTGAAAACTTTTTTGCAAGAATTAAAATATCATTTTATTGCATAAACTTAAGAACCATCTTGCATCAAAGTTAAATTGAGCTGACTGCAAGCATTAATGATAACCAAATTATTAATCATCATCATCATCATACATATGCAAACCTAAAGATTGATAGCATTTGTGTTTGACATTGTTAAAAAACCTCAGCCTCGGTTATACCGAAGCATTAAGTTAGTAAAAAAATCATACCGATTTTGTTCAACAAAAATGATGTTGTTTTAATAAAGAGCTTTAACTCATAAAATAATTATAGTGTTTAAGATCCGTCCAATTTTTCAAAGGGAAGTGAATCTAAACTACACGAGGGGGAAGCTTCTTATATATGATTAATGACGTCACGCTGACGGGATGCAATGATGAACATTTTCCTTTCGTAGTCTTTTTTATTTGTTATTATTTAAAAAAATGACTTTCTAATCATAATTGATATGGCTTATTGTTATTTAGATATTTTTGAATTTTTTTAAATTTTTATTGATAATGGAATTGGAATGCGGAATCCTAATTGATATATAGATAAACACAATCTTATAACGATACATTATTATAAGAATTTTTCATAGTCTCTAATCTTTACTATTGTCGATTATCAGGGAACTAATCCTACCATCAAGAATTTTTGTAGCAGCTCTTTGTAAGTATAAACAATCTACAAAAGTTTGAGAAGAATAACCGTGATATATGTTATTGACATCTCTTAGGAATGCAAAAATGTATATAGTCTAGACGAATGCTAAACCTGGCTACGTATACAGATAAAAACTTTCAAGAGAATTTTAATTACACTATCAAATTAAACACTTGGACTTGATAAAAATGTCAAATATCCGAAAAATGTTGACCCTTGGCATTAAAACGTCACAAATAAAAAATAAAATCACAATAAATACTGCAGTTAGAAGCATTGCGAAAATCATTCTCATTAGACCAACTGAGCTGGAGAAAATAAATACCCGAAATTCTAAAAAAACTAAAGAACAGAAATCATGGGGAAATCTAAGAAACGGTCCAAGATGTTAGTGGTATCCAGCGATGAGGGATCCTCATCATCTTCGGAGGAATCATCATGCGAATCTTCATCTGAATCTGGAAGTGACTCGAGCAACTCACCAGTCCGGAATGCGAAGGAGTACATTCTTGATGGTAAGTAATCTAAAACTATAACAATAAATTTTTTTAATCTAGATTCAACTTTTTCAAGTCATTAGTGTATTTAAGAGAGTAGCATTTGCAATTTTTAATGTTAATGAGGCTTCCTTTAATTTAATATTTTTGTAAATTTTCAGAAGCTGAAGAAACTCAACCAAGGAAACGCAAGCTGGATTCCAAGAAATCTAGAGACTCGAAAAAGGAAAAGGAGAAGAAAACGAAAGAGAGGGACCACGTGGGCAGCTCCAAACAATCGAAAAAGGTGACCAGAGATGTCAAAGATAGGAAACTTGCAAAAAAGACTCCCAAGAAGATTGCAAAAAAGGAGGACCCTACCGAAGGTATTGTTAAAAGAAATTTCGCTCCCGGGAACGAACCCGAATCTACATGTAACAAAGTACATTGGGAGGGTTCGTTGGGATCGGATTATTCGATCAAACTGCATACATGGAGTGCCAACTCCAATTCGTACATAAATATAAGGAAAGGTAGAACGGTGGGAACCAATATACCGGTGCAGTTGTACTGGCGACTTATTCAAGCGTTAGATGTGATGAGAGAAGATAATCCCTCTGTCATTCTTCCTAAGCCTGTCGAATAAAATTTAAAATAAATTAAACTGGAATAAACTTGATGTATTACTTTGTACATTTATACACATTTGACTTTACTAACGACGTTTTTTAAATTATCTCATAAATTTAAAAATTAGAAATAAAACCGATATAATATTAATATTTTTCAGTGTTGTTGCCTGAGCCGTATGTCCCATCGCCACTTCCCAAGGTGTATTTCAAGAAATTAAGCGATTCAGCACGAAGTCCTAAGAAATCCACTTTATTCAGTGCTGGTTACGATTTTGCCAGGTAGTTCTTGTGCTTCATATTTTCAATATTAAATTGTAAGACTACAAAAGATTATATTACCTTCCAGTGACGAGGACCTGGTAATTAAACCACGAACAACTTGCAAAATAAACACCGGCATAAGTATACAGTTTCCGGCTAATGCTTATGGGATTCTTAAAACGAGATCAAGTACAGCAGCCCGTGGAAGTTCTGTGGAAGGAGGTATATACATGCTTTATTAAATTAGTAATTTTTAATTCTTTAGAAATGTTAGTGAAACTAATTTATGATATTTAATTTTAAGGTGTAATCGACAACGATTACACGGGACCGGTTAAAGTGATTTTAAGAAATCACACAAACCATGACTTAAATATTTATTTATTTTATTTTAAGCTCGAAATAACTCCCTGTAGGCTTTCGCCCATGGAGTCCCACATACAATTGATTTGTGTAATTTATAGTCTATGCTTTAATAATTACTTATATTTAAATTTAAATTAATGTTTGAGTAAATTCTCTACATCTATATAACGATTCATTTAAGGATAGGTAATAAGCTTGTATAACACTGTCGTTTGGGTTTAACTTTTTAAGCTGGGTTTGCTTGTGCTTGGTCAAACATTGCTTTTTTCTTGTGCACACAAACTAACATAATGATGCAGGTCATCACTACTAGCAGCGTCCCTACCACACCTGTTCCTACAATGAAAGTGACATTGATACCATCCCCTTGGTCCGACTTCTGGAGGTTTGGGGCTTCAAGTGCTATATTAAATGTGTGTCTTTCCTCCCCCTTCTTCGCCTTTCCGATTGCTTCAATTCCAGCATCGACACCTGCCACCGTCCCCCCTGTAGCTATTATTGCCAAGCCCCTCTTTGCAAGTCTGCCCCAATCCAGGCCATTTGTTTGCGAAGTCACCAGCAAAAGTACTACGATAGTTATCCCTTTCATCTATAAATTTAGGCGTAACCCAGATAAACAAAGGGTAAATTGATATAATATGAACTATTACAGTTTCAAGATTTTGCAATGTACAGATTTCTAATTTTTTATATACACTATTGGTAATGTTAAATTAAGTTTATGTAATTATGGATACTTACAGTTCTGAAGGATATTCACTTCTACTTTAACTTTAACAGGCTTAAAATTGTTCTTCACTTTAGATATACAGGTATTTGTTGGTTTTCAAGCTTATACAACTCTGGGATTAATAGACTGAAGAACTTTTCTCTCACGAGGATGTAATTGCAATGCACATATTTTGAAGATACAATAATCATCCTAACTTATTATTATGACAATGATAAACGCCCCTAAATCTACATAATCATAATTTTAATTTATCAAATTATTTCTCTTTCTCAGCATAAATAATAATTCGCTAATAAGCTCACAGTATCCTTCTCGATCTGTTCTATCCACTATTCTATACCAGTGGCTTATATTAAGCTCATCTTTCCTAATAATATTCATAATAATCCCTTCCTGTCCTTCACATTCGGCTATCATATGCCAAAAGGAGTCTTTACCCACCGATATGCAACATTTCTTGTTTAGGTTAGTAAATTTAAATGTTTGCTTTTGATATGATATGAATTTTGAAAGAAGCCTGACTTGGGCTATAAATCTTCTGTCTTTCCATGCTAGTCCCAGTTCCAAGTAATTAGCGCATTTAGGTGTTGTATGTATAAAGTGATTAAATCGGCAATAAAAATTTAGATTCCTAAATTCGCTAGCTTTGGCTCTATCTTCCAGCCAGAGTCTTCTACTACAAAGTTCTTTTGCTTCTTTACTTATTTTACCGATCTGGTCCCATTTAATTTTAAACTTATTCATTGTGAATTTGAATTGCGTAACCCAATTTCTTTTGTAATTTTGGTTATTAATGCTATCTTCCTTATCTAAGGCCTCTAATACCGCTCTTGGGTATCTGTCTTCGCTGAGTGATAGAATCTTTTGATAGTAATTATATGTTTGGACTACTATTTGATATTCTAGTTTTAGTCTTTTTTTTAGTCCGTCTCAAGTCTAGTTAAAACGCTCGGTGTACTCCAATCTAGTCCTAGCAGCCTTCTATAAAACGTAGACTGTAGCCCTTCAAGATCATTAGCATGTCTTAAACCCCATACAGGGCAGCAGTACATAAGATTGGTGAGAACACATGACTCAAATAATTTGTTAGCAGTATGTATAGTATCTGATCTTCCCTTCTATAAAATACTTACGACTTTCCCCATAGCTGCTCTTGCACTTTTTTTCCGTGTTTGCATGGCTTTTCCGAATAATCCTGAGGAAGTAAATACTATCCCTAAATAAGTATATTCGTTAACAATTTCGATTTTTTTACCATTCATCCAAAATTCATCCGTCTTGCTCAGTTTGCCCCCCTTTCTAAATACTATGATTTTTGTTTTTTCAATGTTAACTTTTAAACCAAGCTCATCAAAGTATTCTTCTAATATTTTAATTTTCCTTTTTAGTTCCCCAGAGTTCCCCGAAAGCACACCAGTGTCATCGGCATATAATAGAATATTGATTCTCGTTTTATCTGAAATTTTAATACCTTGGAATTGATTGAGTTTGCTTTCAATTTCTGCTATAAACAAGCTGAAGAGCAATGGGCTTAGGCTATCACCCTGGAGTAAACCTTCTGTTATGTCAATCTTTTCGGAAAAACAATTAAGCAGGTTCAGTTTCATATTTGCTTGCTCATATAAGTTATCTAACACGTTTATAATTTTATTGCTTACTCCAAGTTTATGGAGCATTTGCCAAAGTTTTCTAAAGTTAATAGACGGGAAGGCCCTTGCAAAATCGATAAAAAGTGCATACACTTTTGCTTTGGGTTTTCTGGTTCCTAGTTGTATGATTCCGTTCAGAGTGAAGATATGGTCCATACAACTTCTCCCTTTTCTGAATCCCCCTTGAGCTTCTGGCAGAATGTTATTTTTTCAGCCCAGGATGTAAGTCTATTTGCTAGTATAAGGGTGAAAGTTTTTAACATGGTATTGGCTAATGCAATAGGTCTGTAATTTTTTGGATCATCATCGGGTCCTTTTTTGTATAGCAATAATGTGCTAGATTCAGCCCAACCTTCAGGAACTTTTCCTGACTCAAAGTATGTATTAGCAAGTCCCAGAAGAATTTCCTTGCCCTTTTGCCCTAGATTTTTTAAAAATTCATTGCCAATTCCATCCGGTCCGGCAGCCTTCCCATTTTTTAATTTTTTTAAGGCTAAATTTAACTCTTCCATTCGTATCGGTGCATCTAGTTCATTTACTTGAATGTTGTCTTTCAGTTGGTAAGCGTTAAAGTCCCTTCTCGGCATTTGTTTTCTATAGTATTTAAGCCATGTGTCCTCACTAACGTTCATTCTTCTAGCCTCTCTTACTTGGAAGCATTTAACTGCGTTCCAGAACTCTGTACTGTTTTTAACTTGTTTCAGATCTTGTTTCTTCCCTTCCCAATATAATTTCTCTTTATTCTTTTTCAAGAGTTTATAGTTTTTCTTATGTGCTAAATAAATAGTCCTGTCATAATCCTTCCATCCAAACTTTTTACAAAGCCATAATCTATGATTAGTCATGCTTCTTGCATTTCTACACTCCTTATCAAACCATGGCTTTTCTCTGATTACTTTAACATCTGACACCATATGAGTCAACTCAGCAGATTTCCAAATCACATCTACGAGGCTCTCATAATTTGTTATGTCCTTGTTCTCAAATTCCTGCGTCAGAATTTCCTGATATCTACTGCTGTGAGATTGTTTCCATTTAAGCTTTTTTTCTACTTTAATTGTATTATCTTGAGATTCCCCTGTCATGAGACTTATCGCAAAGTGATTACTGTTTGACTCCATCACCTTTAGACTTATTTTGTCTCCATAAAAATCTGAGCTAACTAATGCTAAGTCAATGCAGCTTGTTCCCATGTGGTTAGCGAATGTAATGTGCCCCTCTCTGTCTTGCTTAACTCTGCCATTTAGAGCTATTAAATTATTTTCCAGCATGAACTCAAGCATTTTCCATCCTCTCGTATTAACTACAGTATCCATACTCTGTCGAATATTGCACATGTTATCGTTACTGTCTAGACCTATTTCATGTAATGTATTAAGGTTTCCAATTCTAGCATTAAAATCGCCCGTAAGGACTAATCCGTGGTTTGGGTATGCTAAAATTATTCGTCCTATTTCATCATTCAGTTCCCACACTAAATTATCCCTATCACTCCCTGGCTGTAAGTATATGTATCCTAAAATAATTGTTCGGTTTTCCTTTTTTAATCTCAAAATTATCCAATTATCAGTTTTACTAATAACCTCTAAAATCTCTAATTTATTATTAACTTAAATATTCACAAAGGCGATACCATCGCTCAATTACTGGTGATTATGGAACCCAATATTGCAGGATTCTGCATTCAGATAGACGGAACGGTGTGCGTCCTTCCCATTCCGGACAAAGTTCGTGGAAACTCTGGATTCGGTTCCTCTGGAAAATAAATCATTTTCATACGCAAATATGATTTTTAACTTTTTGCTTTCCATTATTTCTATTGTGTAATGTATAATACATATTTTATAATTCGAAACAATGAAAGTAAAAATTAAAAGCTTAATTTAAAAATCCTTAGCAGTCAAAGACCCCTTTGATTTCTCAATTCCAACACCAATCACAGACCTGCTTTAATTCCACAATCCTAATGTAAGTCGAATTCCAAAATCCAATCAAAACACTAACTTTTTCATGAAAAAACCTACTATGGGTTCTAATCCAAAAATCATTTCAGTAACGAAAATATAAGGCAACATGTAATTTAAATGTTGGCATAGCTGATTTTAGATACCCGAATTAATATTTTACTCAATGTCTTTTCGGAATTGCAGTTGCTAAAAATTCAGCAAGCCATTTCAAAACCAGGACCGAAGGGACTGCTTTTGAAATGGCTTGGTACCTATCATCACTCAATCTTGCCTCATACAAACATTGAAACTTGCAATTTATTTTGTCTTTCTAAATTTGAAATACATAAGACAATTGTAAAATCAATGGTGATAGGATACAGATTCCCGGCGAAAATCTGAACGGCAACGGAGTTCAACCTCCTTGGCACCGAGATGATTGCCACTACAAGCGGACGGTAAGGAAATCAATTCCCTCTTAATGTCAGCTGGCAGGTCTCAATTAAGTACATATGAATAAAAAATTAAAAATTAAAATCCGTCTGTCCGTCCGTCCGTCCGTCTGTCCGTCCGTCTGTCCGTCTGTCCGAGCGATAACTGGAGAACGGCTGGACCTACGGTCACCAAATTTTGTACACTTGTTCCTTGGCTCAAGAGTGAGACTAAGTTTGAACTTGGGTCAAATCGGTCACACCCCCTGTCCCCCATCAATTAAACCCCAAAAACAAACCATGAAATCAGTTCAAAGCTCTTACTCATTATAAACCTGCCCATTAAAACAGTGCAAAGCTCTTAATCAATTTAAAACTGCCGCTAAGGTAGTTTACAGTAAATTCTATGTCTATCATCTACACATGATAACACCCTGAAACTACATTTCAGAGTGCAAAACCCGGGCTTTTTGGGGAAATTGAGGTTTGGGGTTTAAACGATGCCCATGAGTAATAGAACATCTTTGATGTATACTGGACCACTCACACTGATACCAGGGTGCAAAACCAGGGCTTTTTTGGGGAAATTGAGATTTGGGGTTTGAGATGACCCAAGGAAAGATGATGAAGAGAGAAGCAGAGAGAAAGAAACGCAATGAACTCCACACTACTATGAGAGTGGAGGAATGAATGACACCTCATCCGCAATCCGCATCCCTTCTATAACGCTTTACACCCTTTGACCTTGGATTTCATAGATTTATTTTGTAGCCCCCTCCCCCCTAATAATGCATGACAACCCCCACCAAAAATGTCTTAAAATGCTCGTCTAATTCTAACTCTAGTTCAGTTCAAATGAAAAGATGATTTTTATACCAAAATCTACCATTTTCTGTGGTTTCAAAAATCTCAACGTATTAAAAATTAGCAAATAAAAATTGAAAAGAAAAAAACCAAAATTAGAGGAATAAAAGGATTTATTGTAATTTAGAGATATTAGGATGATAAAACACTACTTATCCATGCTCAAGTGCCCATACAAGTGGAATATTAAATACAGAAAGTGTGGAAGGAAGCAAATATTTGCCACCTCGCCTGAATCTTCGATTCCTTAAATAAATACCCAAAATCTTGAATACCGTTTTCCGTTTTTGTGCAACTTGATTGATTTTAAACATGAAATTGGTACCGAATTAAAAAATAATTACCGATAATTCTGGATTTTCCTGATCACCTAGCTGTCGACTCCTTGCTAGTTTAGCCCAATAACCTGGCTTTGGGCTTTGGCCCTTAGCTACTGAATACAAACAACAAACGGCTGAAACCCACATTCAACAATTTTCCCATAAGTTGGTAAACACTGAATAATAGGTATGAAGTAATAGCAAAAACTAGGAAAAAGTGCATGTGCAGTCATAATCATAAGTCTCATACGTGTGCAAGTATGACATTATCAAATCAAAATTAAACCGAGCAAGCATTACTATTCAATACTACCATCAATCAATCTTCACTTCGAGCCTTTCTTTGTACTTGCGATCTTCACTTTCACTTGCCTTTCACCCTCCCTGACAACTTACGACTTCTCTGCTACCTGCTACTTTGTCCAGATAGTACTTGATTGAGCAACTTGAGCTGATCAACCCGAACGATGATGAAAATTCAAACGGCAAATCGACAAAATTGAATGCGAAATGTGTTCAGAAACCTCAAACTTCTATATGTGATATGATATATGCAAACGATTTTCAAATGTGAAATGTCAATGACCATCAGTTTAGTTCAATAAAGAGTTCAAAGTTGAAATGAATGTGGAATTACAAATTATTCAGCACACAATCAAACGCCAAGCCAAACGAAAAGTGAAAAGAAAGAGAGATGTCAACGGCCTGTCAGTTCAAGTTCATGAGAAAGAGCAAAGAGACGGAGGGAAATACATGTAATGAACCAATGGAAATGCAAAATGACTAAATCGAAGTACTTACTCAAGTGGAGAACTGTAGCGGCTCGTGAATTTGAGCGGAGAGTCGATAAGAATCGAATCGATTATATAAGGGATATTTATCAACTTCGGCTGATTGGGAAACGAAGAAATTCTGGTGAGTATGAATCCTTCAACAACTGAACCTGTCGGAGTTGAGGAGCTGAGTGAGGAGAGGAACGAGTTGACTGCTGCAATATCGGGTCGGGAGAGAAGATGGAAGAGAGAAGAAATAGAAGCATGAACCGAAGAGAGAAAGCCGCGTGGCAGGATTTGATTGGCTCAAGCTTTCTTACCCCTTTCGATCTCATCTCTGGCATATGAGTGATGGAGCCCAAATCAATCTATATTCACGGGAACTCATATAACTCATATAAGATCTCGCTCATATATGATCTCTTGTCCAGCCCCTCTCCCACTCTTAAACCCTTTCTTGGCATAGGAATCCCATCAAGTCGATTTCCAGCTCATTTATTCAACCTGCAATAATTTTGAGGCGGGTGACTATGAGGTAAGAGATGAGAAATGAAATTACACCTCCAGAGAGCTCAATCTTGCCTCATACAAACATTGAAACTTGCAATTTATTTTGTCTTTCTAAATTTGAAATACATAAGACAATTGTAAAATCAATGGTGATAGGATACAGATTCCCGGCGAAAATCTGAACGGCAACGGAGTTCAACCTCCTTGGCACCGAGATGATTGCCACTACAAGCGGACGGTAAGGAAATCAATTCCCTCTTAATGTCAGCTGGCAGGTCTCAATTAAGTACATATGAATAAAAAATAAAAAATTAAAATCCGTCTGTCCGTCCGTCCGTCCGTCTGTCCGTCCGTCTGTCCGTCTGTCCGTCTGTCCGTCTGTCCGAGCGATAACTGGAGAACGGCTGGACCTACGGTCACCAAATTTTGTACACTTGTTGCTTGGCTCAAGAGTGAGGCTAAGTTCGAACTTGGGTCAAATCGGTCACACCCCCTGTCCCCCATCAATTAAACCCCAAAAACAAACCATGAAATCAGTTCAAAGCTCTTACTCATTATAAACCTGCCCATTAAAACAGTGCAAAGCTCTTAATCAATTTAAAACTGCCGCTAAGGTAGTTTACAGTAAATTCTATGTCTATCATCTACACATGATAACACCCTGAAACTACATTTCAGAGTGCAAAATCCGGGCTTTTTGGGGAAATTGAGGTTTGGGGTTTAAACGATGCCCATGAGTAATAGAACATCTTTGATGTATACTGGACCACTCACACTGATACCAGGGTGCAAAACCAGGGCTTTTTGGGGAAATTGAGATTTGGGGTTTAAACGATGCCCATGAGTAATAGAACATCTTTGACGGATACGGGATAACTCCTACTGACACCAGGGTGCAAAACCCGGGCTTTTTGGGGAAATTGGGATTTGGGGTTTAAACGATTCCTATGTGTAATAGAACATCTTTGACGGATACGGGACCACTCCTACTGACACCAGGGTGCAAAACTCGGGCTTTTTGCGGAAATTGAGATTTAGTTTGTTTATCGTTATATTTTTAACACTTGGTTACACCGGTTACATTAGGAGAACATTTCTTTGGGAAACTCAATAAGACAGAACATTTTTTAGGAAACTAAGGAGATAAACTCATTTCTGAGGGAGGATAACGGGCCAAAACATATGTCTGAGATAACAAACAGGAGACCGTTGAGAAGAGCATTTGTTCATTTTGAAAACACGGACATTTTAAAACATACACAACTACAAACATATGATTTACCAAATGGCAATTATGATTTGCATGACACCTCTTGAGACAAGTGTTGTTAAAGCAGCTTTTTTGTCCTAAACTGACGGTTTACAGTTGACTGACAATGTGAAAATATAGTGGGTACTTTGTATTTTTTGTTGAAATCAAGTTGCCCATTTTTGTTTGGTCTCCAAGAGGAACTCAACCTTTATACAAGGAAGGTACATCTCAGGCTAGATTTGAGGACTAGGGGAGCCCTGTACACTCCCTCGTGGAATTAAGGAAAACTATTTGGGAAACTATCAGACCATTATATAAATGTCACAGGGTAGTTTCATTTCAGGATCTTTCCTATGCAGGTTACTGCACAGTTCAATGTGTGTGCCGTAGTGCGCCCCCTGCTCTCCCATTTCAATCACTGATTCCTTTTCAGAAGTCGGTATATTGTATGCACAGCTAGCCTTTGTATGTGTAAGTTGATTGGTAGAAGACCAATCATGCACTCCGTGCTAGCTGTTGGTAACTACTTAACCTTCCTAGAGTACCCATGTACTCTACCTTCCTAGACTGGCTCCCATGTGATAGAGCGCTTCCCATGTAAGAGTGCGATCTAGAGTGACCACGAGATATTTAACCTATTTATGTTGAGATGTCAAGTCCTTGTGTCCCTTTAAATTGCTACAAATATGATTCCTTCACCCCGAATTTCTAATGAACCGAATATGGAATATAAATGATGAGGAAATGAGAAATGTCGGCCACCACGAGGAAGTTGTTCAAATGCAATACGGAGATTACGGTTTATTTGTATTCAGGCTCCTCTTCTGAGCTCCGTAGATGAACTGCGGATCTCGCGTGGTCAGTTCCCAATCTATACCACTTAGAGGTGTGGGTTCTGTTGAACCCACCAAATAACATTATTCTGTATAATATACAAACCATTAATGCCATCCTCATGACAGCCATTTTGTCATTGACCGCTAGGTCGACCTCCTGGCACCAGCAATTCACCAAGTTGATTGCACTTTATGCATGTGACACAACAGTGCTGAGATAAGGACCCCTGGCAATTGAGCCAAGGTCAAAGACTTTAAATACAAAGGCAAGTTTTTAAATCCAGGCTGAATTAAAATTAAAAAAAACTAGATTCACCGACTGGATGTTTCGAATGCAGAAAGCAGAACCAAGATGCAGATGCTTATGCTTAGACCACTAAACTTGCTAGACTTCGATTCCAGGGGTAATTAGGAGTACTTGTTTCCCGCAAGTACTCATGGTTAAACGTTCTCCCACAGCTACAATTAGTTAAGAGTTCTCCCGCATCTACTATTGGTTAACTAGTCTCCGACAAGTACCTTAGGTTACATGGATTCCCGCATGTACTATTAGTTAACTGTTCTCCCGCATGTACTATTGGTTAACTGTTATCCCGCATGTACAATTAGTTAACTGTTCTCCCGCATGTACTATTAGTTAACTGTTCTCCCGCATGTACTATTAGTTAACTGTTCTCCCGCATGTACTATTGGTTAACTGTTATCCCGCATGTACTATTAGTTAACTGTTCTCCCGCATGTACTATTAGTTAACTGTTCTCCAACAAGTACCTCAGGTTACATGCTCTCCCTCATGTACTATTAGTTAACTGTTCTCCCGCATGTACTATTAGTTAACTATTCTCCCGCATGTACTATTAGTTAACTGTTCTCCCGCATGTACTATTAGTTAACTGTTCTCACGCATGTACTATTAGTTAACTGTTCTCCGACAAGTACCTCAGGTTACATGCTCTCCCTCATGTACTATTAGTTAACTGTTCTCCCGCATGTACTATTAGTTAACTGTTCTCCCGCATGTACTATTGATTAACTGTTCTCCGACAATTACCTCAGGTTACATGTTTTCCCGCATGTACTATTAGTTAACTGTTCTCCCGCATGTACTATTAGTTAACTGTTCTCCCGCATGTACTATTGATTAACTGTTCTCCGACAATTACCTCAGGTTACATGTTTTCCCGCATGTACTATTAGTTAACTGTTCTCCCGCATGTACTATTAGTAAACTGCTCTCTCGCATGTACTATTAGTTAAATGTTCTCCCGCAAGTATCAACTTTTCATGCAAGAGAAACGATTTGCAGAGCGTTTTCCATCCTCCCAGAACGCTAGACAACGGACCACAAGAGGACCGTTCGCAACGTCTATCAGAACACATTAATATCCGGTTTAATCCTTAGTTACCGAACATTTTAAAACTGAAATTCAATGAGCCCAAAAATTCCCACTTCCTCAGACTGGGCTTCACGTCAATTTAGCCCAATTACGGTTGCTAACCGATCAACACCAATTTACTCAATTTTTAAGAAGCAAGCAAGAAACCTATTTTAATAAATATTTCTAAAATATGGCTTCCAACTTCCTTCCATATTATAATTCCGAATCTGAATTCGGTAGTTCAGATGATTCTGATTCCGAAAATAAAGTTCCAGGAAAAAGAGGAGTTGCTGTTAATTACACCATAGCTCCACAAAAGGTTTTTAGTACTTTAGAACTTTCGAAGGACTTCATTAAAAGTCAGAATCAGAAAGAGTTCCAACAACGCATTAGAATCCACAAATAGAGTCATCAAAGATGATAGCACTTATCGGGAAAGACTTCCCATTCATCAATTTATTCTAAAAGTTCTATCCATCGTTTCCGGTTGGTTTACCGATCGAGATTGTCATGTAGTAGGTATCCATCCCACCAATAATAATAATTATGATAAGATATATGAAGTGAGTTCACGAGAACCCACGCCTAATTGGCAATATATGTACCTGGACTGGAGAATCTCCAGCCAGTCATTCCAGATCTACGGAGCTCTTCGGAGCTCCAATAAATAATAACCTCCGTTACCATTACCTGTACTTCTTGCCTCGTGTCTCCAGCCATCTTCTCATTTCTCATCATCTCATTTATCATCTCATTTTCTCATCTCATAATTCAGGGATTCGGTTTAAGGGATCATCAGGTTTAAGGGACTTAAACTAAGGACCGTGCGTCTCCTAAGGATTGGTATTGTATTCCGTATCATATCATAAGTCAGATTGCGTTTAGGTTCATTATATCATTCTATATTCTATGTGACATAATATTCCATATTGCATATTGTGTATTGAGGTAATAAGACGTGGGGAAGGACCCTTAAGTCTTACAATGACGATCCACAGGAGTTCCCTTAAAAAAATTATGATCCAATTTGTGTTTTTGTCATAAAAATTTGAGATAAAATTTAAAAGTTGAGAAACATTCTGTTTTAAATTGTTGTTGAAATTGTCGTGTGGATTGTTAGTCCCACGTTCACAAGTAACATTTGATGTCTTAACTGTTCATAAATTCATGACTAAAATTCCTTATAAAGATAAATTAAAAGACGTGGATTTCTGATCCCGTATTTACGAAAGTTTCTAAGTCTAAATTTGGTTTAAACCTAAAAAAAACAAATGTTACGCCGATACTACGTGAATTGGTATTAATATGATTTTTGTTCTGATATTTTTAGTAACATTTATGGAAAATTAAATTGTTCCGGAATTCACATTTTCCGGTTATCCTGACTACAGTTCCGTTCATCAATTCATCATCAATTACATCTTTAAATGTTCCAGTGGTTAGTAAATGGTTATTCCCGAGTGCTAAAAATAATCATATTCGCTTGGATTTATAGTCCATTGAATTTGAAAGTGGTTAAATGGTTTGTTAGACCTATCAATCACTATAATCTACGGTTTTGGAATTATGAACTCCGGTTGGATTATTGATCCACCAAACTTATAGTTCAGGTTGCATGGTTTTATGGACCTTCAACCCATTACGAAGTTATTCTTTGTATTTTGTCGTAAAAATAGATTCAATTACGTTTCTGTTCAAATATTTGGAAATTTAGTTTTAAAGCAAATATAAAATTTAAAATTTGAATGTAGCCTTTTGAGAGTGCATTTAACATTTTTAGTTTTATGCCAAATTACTACAATTACCATTTTGCTTTTTGAATGTCATTTCACTAGTCTAGACAAAACCGATAATTTCATTTAATCATGTACCCAGTACATCTAAACATTCATGTTAACGAACCAAACCGACAGATAATTCAAATTTAAAATCCAGACAGTTTACCTTCTGATTTAAATAATTCTTTCAGACCAGCACAGACTAATTATCAAGTTCAATACTTTATGTTCAGACAGTTTACTTTCAAATAATTTATTCAAGTTAATCTTAACTTGTTTAAATATTTCCGATTGTTGGAATTAACTTTAAAGCTAGATGATTTATGTTTGATTCTACTTATCTTATATATGTGAGGTGAAGTTAACAAGATTAACATTTAACTAATTTAATGGGCATGTTGCAAATAACTAATTTGTGAAGGAAAATAACATTCGAAATACTAATGGTTGGATTATGGCATACGAAACTTATAAATCAGGTAGGATATTAGTTCTTTCTTGATATTAGACGAATTATTCAGAAAGTCTAGACAGGTCAACTTTGTAGCCAGATTACGATTAAGGCAAATTAGAGGAAAGTCAGCAACATGGTGGTAATGCGAGAAGGAATGATAGTGTTGATGTGTAGTACTACATACAAATTTAAATAATTATGATTCAACAATTTAACGAGAAATTAATATTCAAGAGTATATCATGAAATAAATAAGCATTTAAATTCCAGAAATTCCTATTGTTATTTTCAAGTTCAGTTCTACAAAGGTAAAACTTTAAAAGGGATATAATTTATATTCAAGATTACAGTCACAGTTAAAAAAATTCGAATACAGATAAAAGTTATTGAGTAAAGAGGACTTTACTTCGCATTGTTTTAGGAAGGTTTGTTTTGATTCATTGACATCAGTTTATTTTAGGACGATTCTAATTAATGTATAGTTTGACAGTCAGTATCTGATGATGGTTTAAAATATGTTGTTTATTGTTAAGTACATTTGTATTTTTAATTCCACTTGAGCCTGATCATCTCAAAAGGGAGAGAAATATTTTAGTTATGATGTCATTAAAATCAGAAATTAGAACAATCTCAGCATAGACGAGCCTGAAATTCATAAATTTATGGAGGTGGAAAATCCGCTTGCTGCAGCAGCAGATTCGTCCACGCAATTTGTTTTCATTGCAGTTGTAATTACCATTTGGCTTGTTTTGTAATTAAGAGTTTTTATTATTGGATAATTGAATACCTTGGTTGAAAAAGTTTAGCTCCTACAGCTCAGAAAAATGAATTCTTAAATTCAAAATTTGCATGCCGAAATAAATCGTTCCGAGACGTCGGGTAGAATGGATTTAGTTTCAAGAAATTACACAAAAATTGTCGTAAAAAATTAAGTGTCTTACCACTATTGTTGAAAAATAAAATTATCAGCTGGAAGCTGTTACTGTCAGTTATGAAAACGAAACAAAGAACTAGAAAATGAAGTTATACAATTTAAAACATACTCGAATCTATTATTTGTGAGAACTATGAATCGTAATTCCAAAACTAATGACTACACTCAGTTAGTGTCGTACATCAACTCAAACGTTGTTTAAATTATCTTCTATAATTTACACTACGTGCAATATCAATTTGCTAAAATTTTGAAAGATTAACTTTATAAGAGTATCTTATTGAAAAAAAATGAAACAGATTTAAACATTTTATAAAAACTGGATCTTTATCCTTATACAAAATAAGAATTTATATATTTAAACTCAATGGTTGTTGAGAAAATTGAAATTTCAAAATTCACAACTTAAATCATTTTGGAAACATTAGAATCAAACTAACTAATTTACTAACCAATATTTTTTTTCTGAACTTTGTTTTTCAAAATTCCTGTCAAATCTATTAAAAATAAATTAGTGGCAACCCACATTCTGTTATTATTTCATATTGAATTTGAATTTAAATTATGTTAGAGTTATAAAAGAATATATCTATAAATCACGAGGAAAAATTTGAATCTTTGTTTTGACAATGTTACTTTATTAAGTGACTGCTTTGATCCAAATTTCACCTCAACTACATTTTCAAATTATTTCTAACATTACCGTACATCACATTTATTTACTCCAATATTCTTAAAATCCCAGAATATTGAAAGTTGTCCTTTCTAAGTTCTATTATGTTTTTGTTGGGATTTAAACGCGTGTAAACCATAGATTTAAAAAATTCTTGTACGGAATATTAGTATTTAGTAGTTACTTAATTTCCAATTAAGGCAAAAATTGAATATTTCTTTAATTGATTACAAATTAACCCTGCGAGGACAAAGATATAATGAATTAGAAATATCATAGATTTACATAGATTCTATTACAATATATATATATATATTATATTTATCAAAAATATTTGAAAAGATACTAAACAAATTATTGACATTTAATCACAATTTAATATTTATGCGGTTATAAAATTATATGGAACATGGGAAGCTCATCACCTTGACATCCTTTTAAGTGGAATCAATGGATTGACATCAATTAATCTATCAATTAAAATTCTGAAGCACAAAACCTATCAATTTAAACAATTCTTACGAATATTACTAACTTCGAAATGGTGGTGGAGGGTGTTACTTTCTGGTTCATCTGACATTGTTTATTGACAAGTACTAAAGTTGTCAAAAAGTTCATGAGATAGTGATTAAACACAATATGAATCACACTCCTTTGTCACAACAAATTGGAATTGCTGTTGGCTATCCGTATTTCGTGAATGAACCGTCAACTTGTGTAATACTTTTGATTTGTTTCACGGACATCCCTGTGGACCTCCACTTACTATTATTCGTTACCAGTCGTGCCTTTTATTCTACAACACTTTAAATTTCGAAAACTCCGGATGTACACCCAGCTTCCTCGACCTAACCCCGCAATTTTCCCCTGTGTACCCAGCTTAGTGGAAGGATGATGTCATGTAGTAGGTATCCATCCCACCAATAATAATAATTATGATAAGATATATGAAGTGGGTTCACGAGAACCCACGCCTAATTGGCAATATATGTACCTGGACTGGAGAATCTCCAGCCAGTCATTCCAGATCTACGGAGCTCTTCGGAGCTCCAATAAATAATAACCTCCGTTACCATTACCTGTACTTCTTGCCTCGTGTCTCCAGCCATCTTCTCATTTCTCATCATCTCATTTATCATCTCATTTTCTCATCTCATAATTCAGGGATTCGGTTTAAGGGATCATCAGGTTTAAGGGACTTAAACTAAGGACCGTGCGTCTCCTAAGGATTGGTATTGTATTCCGTATCATATCATAAGTCAGATTGCGTTTAGGTTCATTATATCATTCTATAATATTCCATATTGCATATTGTGTATTGAGGTAATAAGACGTGGGGAAGGACCCTTAAGTCTTACAAGATCCTGGACAACCAAATTGTAAAGAGTTTGCTCTGATGCCTATTTTGTCAACAGAAATTTTGACACATGCATATGATTACTCGAAACTCGAAACTTAACCCAGAGATCCGAATAAGGAAACAACGAGATGGTTCCACGAGGTTTTACATCCCCTCGTCGTCGTCCAACCAATTGTCACTTCGTGAAACCGAATTGCAAAAATACGATCGACAAATAAAAACAAATAGTTAACATTCGACACCTATTTAGGTCGTCAAACGCGTTTGTGGAAAGTTGTTTCGCCTGAACTTGGAACGGATTGGAAAATGTCTTCTTGCACTTGTGTAGTTTTTAAGAAAAATACATATGTAAACACATAATTACTGTAGCCGTTCGTTTGGGTAACTATGCGTTTCCTGATATTGCAAAAACTATTCCGATTGGTAAAAAACGAAAAAGGGGTAGACCAGCAATGTCTAAAAAGGCACTTATTGTGCAATAATTTTTAATTTCGACCATTCGTTTCTTGAATTCTTACCAAATATTTATTAATTAAAGCTGTTGACTTGTGTAATTTGCTCGTTAATTAATTATCATAAGGTATCCTTTTAGCTATACAGATGCATCATAAAAGGTGGTAACAATTTCTTTTTAGTTGCAGCCTTGATCTTTTTTTCATTTGATCTAATTAGGTGGTAATTGAATCTTTTTAGCGTACGCATTAATAGGTACCCATAATAAATTATATCGAGAAATACATGTTCGTACAGTATAAAATATAATATACATGAGATGAGCGAAATATTATCAAAAACAATCCAAACCCCATAAGCCAAAGGAAATCAAATATGAATTAGAAGTGGAGAGGAATGGCTACCGCAAAGTCAAACTTTAAAACTGATCCCTCGACTGAGCTTCAACTCAAGTCTTCATTATTTACCTAAAAAATCATTCCAGAAATAATAACTGACTCTGATTTTTGATGATCGTTTGGAGTTTTATTTTTATTTTTTGGGTATCCAATCTCTCCCAAGTCCCAACTCCCAACCTTACATCACCCTTAGAAAGCACCATATATTATAGCTTTTCCTCAATTATATTCTACTTTAAAATCTTGCATCGTAAAGCCTTCAACGATCTTTCAGGATTTTAATAATATTTATAAACCTCGAATCCGTTGCTAACAAAAAATCAGAACATCTTCGTAAAAGTCGTGTTTTCATTTTTTTTACCCTATACTATCCTTCCCCCTTTCCATTTTAGTCACTTTCATAATTCGAAATGTGGAGTAGTTGAGATTTGCAGGCTTAAATAGACTAACCTAAAGTTCATCATCCATCTTAATCTCAATTCTGAATAGCATTTAGATAAAGAATGTGGAGTAATGGGATGAAAGGCAAAGGAGTAAAAAAGAGTTTGACAAAACCTCTATTCTCTGAACCGTGAACTGTATGAACTACATACTACAGAAAATAGCCACAAAATGTTCTAGCAACCGGTTTCCTATCTCTAAATAAGACACAGAAGTACACATCATCCTGTTACGGAGGGTATCCAAAATCCATGTGCGAAGTCCCATCGCTTTTCCCCATGGGACAATCTGTCCAATCTACTCTCATTTTTTTGTAATAAAAAATTGCCCTGAACCTCATTAAAATCAAATGGAATCAAATCTAAAATTGTCCCTAATTGCCTAAGTTTTTGATTGTTTAAATTGGTTGGAACAGATGTAAAGATGTAGCTGCTACCAACTTTCGGTCTCCAAGTATTTTTAAGCTGTTCCAAATTCCAAATCAAATATTTGCCCTTTTAACAACAGCAGCTATTTGTCATCCTAAATCCTTGCTTTTGTTGTATATGTTTTTATTTCTCGATCAATCGAAAGCTAATTCTGTTTCGTAGTCATGTATCGCAGTTCTGATGTCCGCCTGATCTTGAATCGTGACAGGACTAGGTCGATAAATCCCTTCTTCTAACTGTTGGTTTTTATGTCTATTCGATAGAGCATCCTGTCAAAATTCATTTTAATCTTTAACCTGCCTTTAACCTGCCTTTAGCCTTTGCATCGCTCATAATAATATATGCCCTACAGTGCCTACTTGCTACTGCAGTATATTTTTTTTAAACTCTCCATCATGCACTAACTACTAGAGCCCTTGATTATCATTGTCAGGTTTAGGAGACGGAAATGGACGTCGCTCCTATTTGTTAGCCAAGTCACTACTGTCTAAAAACAGCTCTCAAACATATATTTAAATGTGCAATTTGCCAAACAATTAGCACGTATCTAGGCTATGAATCTGATAATCAGTTCTATTACACGAAAAAGTAAATACTCGACGAATACCAAAGATTCGGAAATGATACTTTCCTATCCGGTCAATAGACTATTTGTTAGTGGAACTGTATTATTTAACCTCGCCTGGATGTAAACCATTGTTAAATCAATGTCTGGTCAAGAAACAGTCCAGAAACGGGAATGCATGAGTCAATGACCCAAGGAAAGATGATGAAGAGAGAAGCAGAGAGAAAGAAAAGCAATGAACTCCACACTACTATGAGAGTGGAGGAATGAATGACATCTCATCCGCAATCCGCATCCCTTCTACAACGCTTTACACCCTTTGACCTTGGATTTCATAGATTTATTTTGTAGCCCCCTCCCCCCTAATAATGCATGACAAACCCCACCAAAAATGTCTTAAAATGCTCGTCTAATTCTAACTCTAGTTCAGTTCAAATGAAAAGATGATTTTTATACCAAAATCTACCATTTTCTGTGGTTTATTTGAATTTGTAGAAATAAATCTTAAAAATTGACACCGTCAACTTTCATCAACAATTTGATTTATTTGGCAACCAGGTTTCGATGATTTTCATCTTCTTCAGGCCAATTTAATAAACTAAATAATTACAAGTAAATACTAGATTATTATTATAATGACTAAAATATGATATACAAATACAAAAGTTAAAAATTAAATTGCAAGCTGCAGATCAGCTAAATTACCTCGGTTGAATAATGTTGGATATATAATATTATATGGAAATATACGTTTCGTAGATACGCTTTCAACCCTACAAAATTGATAAAACACTTAGTAAAATATCACAGTACCTTTAACAGTGAATAATTATAAATATGTAATTAAGACTTACAGTTTTATAAATTTTTAAGAATACACTATTTTGAAAATGAGTCGGAGAATACAAATATATTAGTTTAAAACTCGACTGACTCTGTTCACTGTGAACAGTAGAATAATATTCCAGATATTCTTGGTATCGTCTCGTATCTTCGTGGTTTACATATGGATATTATAATTATAATAGCCTCCGGCTATGAAGACCCAATATAATATAATGAATTGAATGGACAGAGAGTAATAGAGATTTATGATATATTTTTAACTCCGGGGGCAGAACTGCTCAAGTATTGTGTTTTAGAGGAATTGCTTATTCATATCTCAAATAAATACACATACATAAATATAAATAACTACCTGAGGACTTAATATTTAACTGTAATAATTTTGATTTAAGTTAATTCGTGCCTAACATTCCAAAGATAATGATTCATGGTTTAAGTGATCTTAATAGAGAATTTTGGAATTTTGAACACTACTCGAATATAAAAGTCTAAGGCTAAACTTTTAACCCCTTCATCAGAGCAAGTTAATATAGCGGATTAAAAGGTTTGGAAAGGAAAATTTCTAAAAACATTTTTGGGCTTAAATAAGCTTTTTTCAAAATCAGAATATATTTTGGGTTTCAAACGACTATTTTGTTTCCGCATATTATTGATTAATCTGTCGTAATCTGTAAATTCCTTTGCGTCTCCTTCTAGTTTAAAGTGAATTGCCCAACCAAGCTTTCTAAAGCCTTCTCTGATATCAAATTGTAGTTTTATAAGATTAGGAGGCTGTGGAAATGAAAATTTTGGACCAATAGCTAACGTAGCTAAGATAGGTTTCGGAATTGTATGATCAGGAACAAGATTGTGTACTGTGTTTTGGGTGTTGTTTTGTGTTTTGTAATTATTTAGTTTATTAAATTGGCCTGAAGAAGATGAAAATCATCGAAACCTGGTTGCCAAATAAATCAACTTGTTGATGAAAGTTGACGGTGTCAATTTTTAAGATTTATTTCTACAAATTCAAAATCTCAACGTATTAAAAATTAGCAAATAAAAATTCAAAAGAAAAAAACCAAAATTAGAGGAATAAAAGGATTTATTGTAATTTAGAGATTTTAGGATGATAAAACACTACTTATCCATGCTCAAGTGCCCATACAAGTGAAATATTAAATACAGAAAGTGTGGAAGGAAGCAAATATTTGCCACCTCGCCTGAATCTTCGATTCCTTAAATAAATACCCAAAATCTTGAATACCGTTTTCCGTTTTTGTGCAACTTGATTGATTTTAAACATGAAATTGGTACCGAATTAAAAAATAATTACCGATAATTTTGGATTTTCCTGATCACCTAGCTGTCGACTCCTTGCTAGTTTAGCCCAATAACCTGGCTTTGGGCTTTGGCCCTTAGCTACTGAATACAAACAACAAACGGCTGAAACCCACATTCAACAATTTTCCCATAAGTTGGTAAACACTGAATAATAGAGAAAAGTATGAAGTAATAGCAAAAACTAGGAAAAAGTGCATGTGCAGTCATAATCATAAGTCTCATACGTGTGCAAGTTTGACATTATCAAATCAAAATTAAACCGAGCAAGCATTACTATTCAATACTACCATCAATCAATCTTCACTTCGAGCCTTTCTTTGTACTTGCGATCTTCACTTTCACTTGCCTTTCACCCTCTCTGACAACTTACGACTTCTCTGCTACCTGCTACTTTGTCCAGATAGTACTTGATTGAGCAACTTGAGCTGATCAACCCGAACGATGATGAAAATTCAAACGGCAAATCGACAAAATTGAATGCGAAATGTGTTCAGAAACCTTAAACTTCTATATGTGATATGATATATGCAAACGATTTTCAAATGTGAAATGTCAATGACCATCAGTTTAGTTCAATAAAGAGTTCAAAGTTGAAATGAATGTGGAATTACAAATTATTCAGCACACAATCAAACGCCAAGCCAAACGAAAAGTGAAAAGAAAGAGAGATGTCAACGGCCAGTCAGTTCAAGTTCATGAGAAAGAGCAAAGAGACGGAAGGAAATACATGTAATGAACCAATGGAAATGCAAAATGACTAAATCGACGTACTTACTCAAGTGGAGAACTGTAGCGGCTCGTGAATTTGAGCGGAGAGTCGATAAGAATCGAATCGATTATATAAGGGATATTTATCAACTTCGGCTGATTGGGAAACGAAGAAATTCTGGTGAGTATGAATCCTTCAACAACTGAACCTGTCGGAGTTGAGGAGCTGAGTGAGGAGAGGAACGAGTTGACTGCTGCAATATCGGGTCGGGAGAGAAGATGGAAGAGAGAAGAAATAGAAGCATGAACCGAAGAGAGAAAGCCGCGTGGCAGGATTTGATTGGCTCAAGCTTTCTTACCCCTTTCGATCTCATCTCTGGCATATGAGTGATGGAGCCCAAATCAATCTATATTCACGGGAACTCATATAACTCATATAAGATCTCGCTCATATATGATCTCTTGTCCAGCCCCTCTCCCACTCTTAAACCCTTTCTTGGCATAGGAATCCCATCAAGTCGATTTCCAGCTCATTTATTCAACCTGCAATAATTTTGAGGCGGGTGACTATGAGGTAAGAGATGAGAAATGAAATTACACCTCCTGAGAGCTCAATCTTGCCTCATACAAACATTGAAACTTGCAATTTATTTTGTCTTTCTAAATTTGAAATACATAAGACAATTGTAAAATCAATGGTGATAGGATACAGATTCCCGGCGAAAATCTGAAGGGCAACGGAGTTCAACCTCCTTGGCACCGAGATGATTGCCACTACAAGCGGACGGTAAGGAAATTAATTCCCTCTTAATGTCAGCTGGCAGGTCTCAATTAAGTACATACGAATAAAAAATTAAAAATTAAAATCCGTCTGTCCGTCCGTCTGTCCGAGCGATAACTGGAGAACGGCTGGACCTACGGTCACCAAATTGTGTACACTTGTTTCTTGGCTCAAGAGTGAGGCTAAGTTCGAACTTGGGTCAAATCGGTCACACCCCCTGTCCCCCATCAATTAAACCCCAAAAACAAACCATGAAATCAGTTCAAAGCTCTTACTCATTATAAACCTGCCCATTAAAACAGTGCAAAGCTCTTAATCAATTTAAAACTGCCGCTAAGGTAGTTTACAGTAAATTCTATGTCTATCATCTACACATGATAACACCCTGAAACTACATTTCAGAGTGCAAAACCCAGGCTTTTTGGGGAAATTGGGATTTGGGGTTTAAACGATTCCTATGAGTAATAAAACATCTTTGACGGATACGGGACCACTCCTACTGACACCAGGGTGCAAAACTCGGGCTTTTTGGGGAAATTGAGATTTAGTTTGTTTATCGTTATATTTTCAACACTTGGTTACACCCGTTACATCGGTTTATTAAGTATCGTATATACTTTATATCTTCATTTTTTATGTCCGTCCGTCCGTCAATCTGTCGGTACAATAACTCGTGAACGGTTCAACTATTTCAAATTATTCATATACCTTTTCGAATATTTGTACTAGGGGTTCCGACATCCCACATCGCCAGTGCTGTTAATTATACCAAGACATGGCGTGATTAGTATACACTACTAAATTGACATTTGTTCAATTTTTTTAATCCCGACATATTATATACCACTTTCTTGCAAGTTTTACCGCGATTCGAATCTGGAATAAAAACTTGTGCGACAAAGTAGGGTTCGTGTCTATCAAAAAATATTTTAATTTGTGTTTGTATTGTATCCCCACAGACTGGAACAATTTATATATAAAATGCGAGCTTTAAATAGTTTTGTATTTGTTAAACTTGATAGGCTATACAATATACGCTGCTCACATTAAGCGCACTTCGAAAAATCGCTCCGTCGTAATTTATTTACCCAATTCGTATCAATTATTAAGCAGGGATATTCATATCAGACAGTTTGGTTTGCATCCTTGACATCATTTAAGATAGGAGGGATTGATAAACTTCACATTATTGTACACTCTCTAGGAATTAATGTAATGCTCGATTCGTGTTACTCACATACTCACATATTACTGTTCAATTATGTAATCCTTGACTAAACGTTTAAGTCTGTTAATCCATAAGATACGCTGACGGACTAAAAAATATTATTGGCGTTGAAAAAAATGGATGTCGTAAGGGGTAATTTTTGTACTTGCTATTTCTGGACCTCCCGGGGGGGGGGCTAATACAAAAACGCGAAAAATTCCAAATCTCGATCCGTATGTGGTCGATTGATTAACAAACCTACTAATAAGATATAAATCCCAACAGTACTTACGGAATTGAACAAGCACGACCGAATGTCACTACCTCGAGTATCTGGACGCTTGTCTAATAAAAAGAAATAGGCTTTACAAAATGTCCATTTATGATCCTGCTATCAAAGCTTATTTCTCCGATTATCTAACACCATAAAATATGAAGGTGCTCTTAAAATTTAGATAAATGCTTTCGGTATGCACAACCGATTATTTTGTGAAAATTGTTTCTGGGTTACCCGCCCCCCTTAAGGTTGATGCAAAATTGTTATTTTAAAATAAATTAAAAAATGTATTTTATATAACTAACTAGTTAAGTGAATATATGGATTTTTTATGCATGCCGTTCCATTGAGCGAAATAAAGTCTCAATTCTAAAAATATAATATCGTTTTAATTCGATTCGTAGCTCTTTTAAATAAATCACAG
Organism: Desoria tigrina; assembly: GCA_906901685.1. NCBI lineage: Eukaryota > Metazoa > Arthropoda > Collembola > Entomobryomorpha > Isotomidae > Desoria > Desoria tigrina. Next base: position 176,692 of record CAJQTU010000081.1, read on the forward strand.
TATAGTTTTGTTTGATTTCGATCGAACCGTAAAAGGGTAAAAAGTTCAAGAATGTGGAACTCTTAACCTATTCTCGTCATCACGTACAAGGATGAGTCTGGTCTTGAGAATATTTCGACCCGAAATGCCCAACTTGGTCATAATCGCAGTCGGTTTTATCGTTAGCTCCGCAATCGAACCCACATTCCAGCCAATGAGTCGAATCCTCTCTAACCTCTTCGTTTCCAAATACGCAACTTTCCCCAGCACTGCAAAGTCAACCCCGAAATCCCCAAACCTTCCACAGTTGTAGAGAAGGAGGTACTTGAGGGAATTTAAAACCTCGGAATCCAAGAGGTTAAGGAGATCCCTTGAGAGGATCTTCAATTCGTTAAAATCCAAGCATTCCAAACACGTTGGCAAACACTGCAAATTGATTAATTCAGGGCCCAGACCTTCTTTAGGGAACCTTTGGTTTCTTCGTAAATGTAGGTCCTTTAGCTTGTGGCAGTTCCTGAACACGGAGAGGTTAAAGGGCCGATTGGCATTAACCTCCAGGGCCTCGATATTAATATGGACGAGAGTTTCGAAACTATTTAAACTGAGAGATTCTAAAATAGCTCCGCCCAGTGGAACCGTACTACAGAGGTTAATCTCCTTCAGCTTCCTCTGCCTTGAGATCATGTCCAGTAGTACCGCGACGTTGGTCCCGTCTTGTTGTTCGAACAAATCTGCTGAAAAATGTACGATTTCCAGATTCCGAACAGTTTTTAAACGCGTCAATTCCTCGGGGGATAATTGTTGGCAGAGAGGTTTATGGACCCGACCTGACCAACTGTCGCCTAGAGTGTTGAGGTAATGTTTAACTTCAAAACTGAGGTGTTTCAACCCTCTTGGGTTCCTTGATGCTAGTTTTAGAACGGAACCGACGGCGCTGTAAATGCTTCTCCGTTTCTCGATATTGGATATAGAGACTGATAATTCTTCCAGGTTTGGAAAGTTTGAGTTCCCGAATTGAGACAGTAGAGTACTGCCGGGATCGTTAGTGTTCCAGAGTAAATCGGAACAGAAATCGGTATGTAGCTCCAGCCGTCTTACGTTAAGAAAATCGTAAAATATGGAGGCAGGGAACTGATGATCAAGTTGCTCAGTACTTAATTTAAGGACAACTTCAAGGACAGTTTTTTGGCAGAGTTGGATCAGTTGCTGAAGGTTGGTTGCAGAGACTTGTTTTCCCGTTGAAATTCCTTGGATGAGTTTCGGGAATTTGAAGAGCATTTCCGGTTCTTCGGTTTCCTCATCCGGAGGAATAGTCCGGATTCGGGTTCGGATTAATTTTTTAACTTTAAGGTTGACGATACGAAGCTGAGAGATTAATTCTGTCCCGTGGGAGTCCTCGTCAAGTCGAATGGCAAAGTTGTGGAAGGTTTTGATTGCCATGTCCCATTTTTTGCAAACCAGACGATGTTTGATGACATCATTTTGGGAGATTTTATTGAAAATTTCGCCGAGGATCTGAATAGAAATCCGGAAAAATAACATTTTAATACAGTTGATTCAGTCGATATTATGATCTTATAGATTGTGGATCAGTGGATCCTCTGCGGAATAAGGGTAATTCATTTTTAAGCCCGAAACGCAATTCCAGTGTTTTAGATTCATTTGGTTGCAAATTAATTTTAGCTTAGCAATTGATAATGGATTTGTAAACAGTAATTATCGACATCTTTATCAAGTCTTTTTTTATGGCTTGTTTGTTTTGAGCAAGATTAAATTGGTTTTAGAATAAGGGAGGGGTGTGGATATATTTTACAATTAAACCATATCCCATATGGGGATTTACGATTTACGGCTTATAAACACCATAAAGTACATGTCTTTAAAAATAAAATAATTGTTAACATTTTTGTATGAATGAGAAATACAAAATAATGTACTATATTATTATTTCTTTTCATGTTTCAGGAGCCGAAATTAACAATGAACAAAGTGATGTACCATTTACTTTAAGCCTGATAGCATTAAAAACTATTTTGAAATTAAATTCCATAACCGTCTATAAATGCCAAATGAATTAAATTTCTACAAGTGATTTCTTTTGAATCAACACCAAATTTGAGAGTAAATGTAAATAGATAATTTCCAAACCTCATCTGGAAGAAGATGGAAAGGATCATCTCCGTCCCTGATGTAACAATTCATTTAATTTAATTTATTACTGTAAAAATGTTTAAAATAAGGTTATTTAAATGCAAATCTAATTAATTTATGCTTTTACAAGTGTATACACTTATGGATTATTGCTTTCTCTCTGTTCAAATACCGTGTCAATGTTTCTATCTTATAATATAAAAATATGAACCGGGTTTGCCTGTCTCTATCGTAGAATATAGTCCTCCAGTCTCGACTCGGCTTGAAATCTAGGTGTTGAATTGAAGCTCTGAAAGCCATTAGGTTTCAGCTTTCACTGATTATTAAAAAAAATTGATATGACTTTAATTTAATAATGATTTTATTTTTTAATTCCAACTGAACCTTCATATTATTCTCATAAATTATAAATGTCATGGATTAGTACAAGGGATTATACTTCCCTTACTCCTTGAAAAAATATCAGACTTAAAATTCCGTCGACAATTGATTCGAAGTTGAAATTTTTGTTTAAGATTTCAAAAAATACAGTGTAATAAACTAATCATACATACTATTTGATGCATTTTAAATATGCTCGTTATCGAACCTCATTTACACATCAAGATTAAGACATGAATTATATGAAAGCATTCCAATGCAATTCAGATGTCCGGTATCTTTATAATTCACCTACTCATTTCCCTGTCTCCATTTTCAATGAGCTTATAGAAATCCTTATCAGTTCTTCCAATCTTCCTGGCCACATCTCACATTTCCAATATTTCTTCGGATTGTCAGTTGTGCTTGTGATTATTGCAGAGAAATCTCTGGACTTACTTGTAGCCACAAAAATGTATGCTCGAAGGGTAAGTCAATTAAATTTAAATTTACCAAAAAAGCTTAAACTGCTTTAAAATGGTTCGCCATTAAAAATGTTCGAAATAAAGAGGTTTAAATTTAATTAATCAAAATTAAAATTGTCCAGATAGTTTAATTAAACTGGAATTCAGAGAATTCTACAAAACGCATCAATGGAAATGGACATGGAATTAAGTGGTGAAGAAGCAAAAGGGCAACAGCAGCATCCGTTTATGCTCCTACCAATCGAGGTTTGTTTTACTTACAAAATCATTTCATGACTTATTAAACTAATTAATGTTTATCAATTTGAGAATCGAACGCGAAAATATATGTGTCAATTAGTGTACTTACTTGAGTCAAAGTACACTTAATAACTACATTCTTGACCGAGTTAATTGGTCTGACATTTAAAAACGGTAGCATTTACCTTATTTACGGTGAATACGGTAATGCTTATATCCTATATCATCATGCGACTTTGCTAAATCGAGTTACTAATTTAGAATCAGAGAGCTTATTATATTTTCTAAAATAAGACCCCACGTAATTAATCATTATTTTTTTTAATTATTTTTCCAATGAAGCTGCGGGGGGAGATATTCAATAAACTCGACCAAACCGAAGTCCCTCGAATCTGCCTCGTTTCCAAACAATTCAACGAAGAAATCAAGAAATACTACAACTTCACCCTCGCGAACCTGAACGAGGATTCACCCTTAATCGATAACATCCTTACTCGTCGAATCGTCAATTTTGAAAACATCAAAAAACTCGTGGCACATGAGATATTAATCGTCACCCCGGGGACTCGAACAATACGAAGTGGGCCTCAACTGACCTTTCATTATCCAAACCTAATTCAACGGATTTCAATCACAAAGTCATCTCAAATCTCGTTAGCCAACTTAAAAATATTGCTTCACATTAGCCAAGGCAATCTGACCCACCTTGACCTTGCCTTGGGCTATCGGCACTTGCGTTTCCCCGCAGAAGTTTACTACGACTTTAAATACCTTAAACGACTCTTGCTTCGGGTTGAGGACATTCATGATAACATCTCCAAGAACAAGACCTTGATTTCTGACCTTGCGATCTCTAAAATCAATAACCTCGAGGACATTCATATCGTCGTAAGGAATGGGTACAAGAACGGGAATATTTCAACTCTCCTCCCCCTACTATTCAAACTAGTGACGAAAAACCCGAGGGGGTTAAAACGCTTGTGTATTCAACTCTTTGGTTTCGAAGATCCCCCTCCGGACTCTCAATCTACTGCTGGGTTAGTGGAATTGTCAGCAGATTTGAAATACATCCATCTGTTAACTCCAGCCATGGACCCGTTTCTGGAACTGATTTCAAGGCAACCGACGCTGGAAGCGATTATTCTTGGCCTCGATTTCCAGATCAGCGCGGCTTTACTGGAGTTAATTTGTCTCCGTAATTTCCAGACGATTGTTCGTGTCTGCTGTATCAGTGTTGATGTATTCGGAGATAGTCCACTCGACCTCTCTGTTTTTAAGGACTGCCCTAACTTGAACTCCTTACATTTGAAAAAATCAACAAATTCATACGGGGGATGGGGTAGATCAGCGGATTTAATCAATTTCCAGCGTTTCACCCCCAACGCTCTTGTGCACTTGTCCTTGCTTGGATTTGACATTCTGTCGGAGGATCTGGAGCTGCTTTTGGAGTCAAAAGAATTATGGACGCTGGAGCATTTGACCGTTGGTCAGGGTCGACCCTCTAAGGAATTTGGGGTCAATTCTGCAGTCTTAAAAAAGGTGGCGAGGTTGGAGCTGAAGGTGAGGAAGTTGCGGAATCTCCATTTCCCCGGACCCTGGCAACCGACGTCGGATCTGGAGGAATTGGCGAAGCGGGCAGCGATTTTGGAGCAGTTTGGCTATTCTGCTGAAGAAGCGCTGCGGCCGAAGTTGGTGCTATTCCGAGACGGGGACAAACTTCGTAGTAATTACAATATGTACTGACTGTCCTAATAATACGATATTATGTCCATGTCCATGTCAATCCCTCTATTAATGACATTGTCATGTGCGGTTACGAAGATTGATAATTATTTCTTTGCACGCATAAAAATAATAATTGACTAAATTGGTTGTCTTTCTAAATATCTAAATGTTCGAATCCCCTGGGGACATATGTTTTCAAACTCTTCATTGACAGTAAAGTCATCCGGGCCTTGACCAAAGGACAATATTTAATCAAAGACTCTTAAGTTTCAACTTTGATAGATTTTCGTTTCTATTTTCATTATGTTTCCTACTTCTACAATTACCACAAACTGCCCGATTTAATTCAGGGGTTGTATTAGTATTTAATTGTAGGTAATAATTTACTGTAGTTTGTAATTGTAGTGACTTATTAGCGACCAAACCAAAATAAACACACCCATCATCAAATATGGCTAGTGTGGTTGGGTGTGCTTTGATATACAAAGGGTCTTTTAAACCTCGATACAAAAAGCATACAAAACATTTAAACACCTGCATAATTTCGTGATTGAAAAATGAAATTTCGTATAATTTGCCAATGGGAAATTTTGAAACTCTGAAAGTTAATTTCCATATAATCTATATATGTGGGTGGATATAATAACCCTATTTTAATTGATAGTCTAGACTGATTAGAATTTTCAAGGAAGGCCAATAACACATAAGATCAGGATAAGAGTTTCATTTTGTTTAATGACAATATTTTGTAATTTATTCAGCTCACAATTGGAATTTTGAACAGTTTTACAAGTTTCAAAGCAACAGACAATCGTTTCGGCAAAATTTATTTCATACGGGCGGTCGACGGTCGCACAAAAGTGAAACACTTGATTCGAATTCAATATGAACATAAAAAGCAGGTTTTTAAACCCATTCAATTCCAATTTCATTCCCATCTCTAATCTCTAAATATTTATCATGAAAGAATCAACTAATTAAGCTATTTAGATCCCTTATATTGAAAAGCAAAACAGTTAAACCTGATCGGATCATAAAGGCCTCTGTTTTCTTTACGCGATGAAAGTTGACTCAGCCTGAGGTTCCCTAAATTCCAAACCACCCTAATCTTGATAAGAGTGTTCCAGTTTCTTTCCAACGGTACGTATTTCGCCAGAACGCTTTGAAATTCATCTTTATTCCCTACATTTAATGTCTGAAAATAAACTTCCGGAGTTTTCAAACTCTGGTCCTGAAACAGGAACATCTTCTCCAAAACGTTGGCGTTGATTCCCAAATCCAAATATCGGCCACAGTCCAAGAGGGCAACAGCCTCCATATTAAGGGCCGCTTTGGAATCAAAAAAATCCAGCAAATCTCTCGACCGGATTTGAATACCCTTCAGCTTCATTAAGGTCAGGGTCGGAGGCAAATCCGATAAATTAATCAAATCGGGATGAACATTTCTGCTCCCGTTGTCCAACCCTGTCGTCTTCGTCAGCACCAAGGACCGTAGATTGGGACAGTTTTGAAATAGTGACATGTCCAAAGGCTCTTCCTTCCCATTAACATCGACGTCATCAATTTGAATGTCCGTCAGGGTGTCGGAAATGCTTAAAACTAGGGATCGTAAAGCACCAACCGATAGTGGTCCGATGGAGATGCAGAGTTTCTCGAGCTTCCGTTGATTCACGATCAAATTCAGCCAAGACGATCTCATCGGCAAAGAGTTGATGTCCAGTGCGATTTGCTTTAAATTCGTAACTGTCACTGCAGTCATATCTTCAACTACTTGGTTAGGGATGAGTCCCCAGGAGTGCAGAGAGCCGAGATTGACACCTAGTTCTTGTAACCCCTTTGGGTTTTTGTTAATTAGTTCTACAATGGACGGAACAATGAGGCGATTGGTTTCATAATCATTAGTATACGTACTGTCATTTGAAAAACTGATGTCTAATTGTAAGGACGAGAGACGTGCCATTTTAGAAATCACGATCCGACGGAAGGATGATTTTGTAACAAGATATTTCGGCTGTTGTAATTTCATTTTTACTGTGAATTTTCGTAGGTTCTGAAATTCGTAAATTGGTTCGGAAGTGAAGTAAGTACTGTTTGGAGAAATCCAGAGTTTTTTTACGGATTTCTGGCAGAGTTGAAGGAGCTTATGTAGTTCCTCGTCCGAAATGGCGTTCTTCTCGACGATAAGTTCCTGAATAATGTTCGGGTGTTTCAAGGTCAGTTGGGTTGATTGACATCCTTGGAGAGTCAAACGGGCAATTCGGAGTTCAAGTAGATGTTCCAATGATTCAGGGGAATTGTTAGAAAGAACAACGGAAAAGTTAAACAAGTTGTTAATGTCCAGTTCCCAATGATAACAAACTAGCCGGGCCCTGACTGCATCCTTTTGCGGAAGTTTGTTGAAGATAAACTCACGGACCTATGATTAAAGTTTCAATGAAATTGTGTTTCATTTTGGTTAAAAATTTAGTGCAAATATTGTTTTACTTTCAAATTTATTTGTGCCTGACTAATGGTAAACTGAAATGGTAGAGAGAAAGTAGTTTTAATTTTTACAGTCTGTGATTAAGTATTAAGAAAATTTGTTGGGAAAATTTTGGGAACATTGAATATTATCGCATCGCAATTAAGATCCGATTTAATATCAAATTTATAATCAAGTATTGAACAACAGAAAAATAAGCAAACCTCTTCGGGGAGGGACGAGATCAATTCGCCGTCTTCAGTTTCTTGGAACCAACTCATCTCGACCTCGACCTGTTCAATCAATCACAAGATACTTGTCTCATGATCTTTCTAATTTGTTAATATGTTTATTTTTAATATTTATCGTTTGAAAGTTATTGGCAAAGAAGTTACGTCTAAATCTAACTTACCTGTGATAAGCGATTGTTTAGATAATGAGACCGTCCGTAATCAGCAAGCAGATGCCGAGTGTAATCGGGGTAGGAATAAGTAATCGGTTTAATTTAATTTAATTCCACCTGCATTTCCCCGTAAAAGAAAAATATCAGACTTAAAATGCCAACTAACTTCTGATGTTCTAATGATCTGGAAGTTTGAGTTGAGTCGTAGCTTCTGTTTGAGGTTAGTCGTATATATCATATGATAAGTCATTCAAAATATGTTATGCATTTTAAATATGTAGGATGTTAGGTAGGTTATAAATAAACGTCCTTTACACATCAAAATAGAGATATGTGATATGGAAGCAAATTGAAATTCATATGCCCGATATGCACATCCTACTAATTTGCCTAGTAATTCCTCTATCTCCGTTTCCAGTGTTTTTGATCCTGTATAAATCCTCATGAGTTCTTTAATTCACTCTAGATATTTTCTATATTCTGTATTCCATGGTTCCGTCCAATGGTCAGTTGGTGACCTATGACCTATTAAATCTCTGGACTCTGTAGTCACAAACAAATACAAAAGAAAGCTCAAAGGTAAGTTAATTCTATAAATAGACCCAATCTGCCGAAAATGTTTTAAGGAGGAGTATTATAATTCTCCATTAAAAACGACAAAAATTGATCGTGGAAATTTAATTGATTGAAATTAAAATAGTTATTCTCTTAAACATGCTCCCGAATTCTGAGAATTCCACGAATTGCATCAACTGGAAAAGGATTGGGAATATTCAGATGAAGAAGTCAACGAAACTCTGCATCCGTTCCTTTCCTACTCTTACCAGAAGAGGTTTGCATTACCTTCTGTTTTATATTTCACAAAATAATGAATAATTAATGAACATTATCATTTTTAGCTCATTTATTTTCCAGAAACAAATAAACGAAAATGTACCCTAATATAACTGTTATACGAACAATAACTCTAATCTTAAGAGCAATTTGTACTATAGCCCTATATCCTACTTGACTGTCCGGCAAACCCCATTTTGCCCTCTATAGCACGTTTAGATGATATGAGTTTTACCCGGTGAGTCAACTAGCACAAGGACTTTAACATAAAAATATTAGAATTTACAATAGCAGTAACACCGGATTCACTGAAATAAGCCAATGGAAATGCAAAATGACTAAATCGACGTACTTACTCAAGTGGAGAACTGTAGCGGCTCGTGAATTTGAGCGGAGAGTCGATAAGAATCGAATCGATTATATAAGGGATATTTATCAACTTCGGCTGATTGGGAAACGAAGAAATTCTGGTGAGTATGAATCCTTCAACAACTGAACCTGTCGGAGTTGAGGAGCTGAGTGAGGAGAGGAACGAGTTGACTGCTGCAATATCGGGTCGGGAGAGAAGATGGAAGAGAGAAGAAATAGAAGCATGAACCGAAGAGAGAAAGCCGCGTGGCAGGATTTGATTGGCTCAAGCTTTCTTACCCCTTTCGATCTCATCTCTGGCATATGAGTGATGGAGCCCAAATCAATCTATATTCACGGGAACTCATATAACTCATATAAGATCTCGCTCATATATGATCTCTTGTTCACCCCCTCTCCCACTCTTAAACCCTTTCTTGGCATAGGAATCCCATCAAGTCGATTTCCAGCTCATTTATTCAACCTGCAATAATTTTGAGGCGGGTGACTATGAGGTAAGAGATGAGAAATGAAATTACACCTCCAGAGAGCTCAATCTTGCCTCATACAAACATTGAAACTTGCAATTTATTTTGTCTTTCTAAATTTGAAATACATAAGACAATTGTAAAATCAATGGTGATAGGATACAGATTCCCGGCGAAAATCTGAACGGCAACGGAGTTCAACCTCCTTGGCACCGAGATGATTGCCACTACAAGCGGACGGTAAGGAAATCAATTCCCTCTTAATGTCAGCTGGCAGGTCTCAATTAAGTACATATGAATAAAAAATAAAAAATTAAAATCCGTCTGTCCGTCCGTCCGTCCGTCTGTCCGTCCGTCTGTCCGTCTGTCCGTCTGTCCGTCTGTCCGTCTGTCCGAGCGATAACTGGAGAACGGCTGGACCTACGGTCACCAAATTTTGTACACTTGTTGCTTGGCTCAAGAGTGAGGCTAAGTTCGAACTTGGGTCAAATCGGTCACACCCCCTGTCCCCCATCAATTAAACCCCAAAAACAAACCATGAAATCAGTTCAAAGCTCTTACTCATTATAAACCTGCCCATTAAAACAGTGCAAAGCTCTTAATCAATTTAAAACTGCCGCTAAGGTAGTTTACAGTAAATTCTATGTCTATCATCTACACATGATAACACCCTGAAACTACATTTCAGAGTGCAAAACCCGGGCTTTTTGGGGAAATTGAGGTTTGGGGTTTAAACGATGCCCATGAGTAATAGAACATCTTTGATGTATACTGGACCACTCACACTGATACCAGGGTGCAAAACCAGGGCTTTTTGGGGAAATTGAGATTTGGGGTTTAAACGATGCCCATGAGTAATAGAACATCTTTGACGGATACGGGACCACTCCTACTGACACCAGGGTGCAAAACCCGGGCTTTTTGGGGAAATTTAGATTTGGGGTTTGAGATGACCCAAGGAAAGATGATGAAGAGAGAAGCAGAGAGAAAGAAACGCAATGAACTCCACACTACTATGAGAGTGGAGGAATGAATGACACCTCATCCGCAATCCGCATCCCTTCTATAACGCTTTACACCCTTTGACCTTGGATTTCATAGATTTATTTTGTAGCCCCCTCCCCCCTAATAATGCATGACAACCCCCACCAAAAATGTCTTAAAATGCTCGTCTAATTCTAACTCTAGTTCAGTTCAAATGAAAAGATGATTTTTATACCAAAATCTACCATTTTCTGTGGTTTCAAAAATCTCAACGTATTAAAAATTAGCAAATAAAAATTGAAAAGAAAAAAACCAAAATTAGAGGAATAAAAGGATTTATTGTAATTTAGAGATATTAGGATGATAAAACACTACTTATCCATGCTCAAGTGCCCATACAAGTGGAATATTAAATACAGAAAGTGTGGAAGGAAGCAAATATTTGCCACCTCGCCTGAATCTTCGATTCCTTAAATAAATACCCAAAATCTTGAATACCGTTTTCCGTTTTTGTGCAACTTGATTGATTTTAAACATGAAATTGGTACCGAATTAAAAAATAATTACCGATAATTCTGGATTTTCCTGATCACCTAGCTGTCGACTCCTTGCTAGTTTAGCCCAATAACCTGGCTTTGGGCTTTGGCCCTTAGCTACTGAATACAAACAACAAACGGCTGAAACCCACATTCAACAATTTTCCCATAAGTTGGTAAACACTGAATAATAGAGAAAAGTATGAAGTAATAGCAAAAACTAGGAAAAAGTGCATGTGCAGTCATTATCATAAGTCTCATACGTGTGCAAGTATGACATTATCAAATCAAAATTAAACCGAGCAAGCATTACTATTCAATACTACCATCAATCAATCTTCACTTCGAGCCTTTCTTTGTACTTGCGATCTTCACTTTCACTTGCCTTTCACCCTCCCTGACAACTTACGACTTCTCTGCTACCTGCTACTTTGTCCAGATAGTACTTGATTGAGCAACTTGAGCTGATCAACCCGAACGATGATGAAAATTCAAACGGCAAATCGACAAAATTGAATGCGAAATGTGTTCAGAAACCTCAAACTTCTATATGTGATATGATATATGCAAACGATTTTCAAATGTGAAATGTCAATGACCATCAGTTTAGTTCAATAAAGAGTTCAAAGTTGAAATGAATGTGGAATTACAAATTATTCAGCACACAATCAAACGCCAAGCCAAACGAAAAGTGAAAAGAAAGAGAGATGTCAACGGCCAGTCAGTTCAAGTTCATGAGAAAGAGCAAAGAGACGGAAGGAAATACATGTAATGAACCAATGGAAATGCAAAATGACTAAATCGACGTACTTACTCAAGTGGAGAACTGTAGCGGCTCGTGAATTTGAGCGGAGAGTCGATAAGAATCGAATCGATTATATAAGGGATATTTATCAACTTCGGCTGATTGGGAAACGAAGAAATTCTGGTGAGTATGAATCCTTCAACAACTGAACCTGTCGGAGTTGAGGAGCTGAGTGAGGAGAGGAACGAGTTGACTGCTGCAATATCGGGTCGGGAGAGAAGATGGAAGAGAGAAGAAATAGAAGCATGAACCGAAGAGAGAAAGCCGCGTGGCAGGATTTGATTGGCTCAAGCTTTCTTACCCCTTTCGATCTCATCTCTGGCATATGAGTGATGGAGCCCAAATCAATCTATATTCACGGGAACTCATATAACTCATATAAGATCTCGCTCATATATGATCTCTTGTCCAGCCCCTCTCCCACTCTTAAACCCTTTCTTGGCATAGGAATCCCATCAAGTCGATTTCCAGCTCATTTATTCAACCTGCAATAATTTTGAGGCGGGTGACTATGAGGTAAGAGATGAGAAATGAAATTACACCTCCTGAGAGCTCAATCTTGCCTCATACAAACATTGAAACTTGCAATTTATTTTGTCTTTCTAAATTTGGAATACATAAGACAATTGTAAAATCAATGGTGATAGGATACAGATTCCCGGCGAAAATCTGAAGGGCAACGGAGTTCAACCTCCTTGGCATCGAGATGATTGCCACTACAAGCGGACGGTAAGGAAATTAATTCCCTCTTAATGTCAGCTGGCAGGTCTCAATTAAGTACATACGAATAAAAAATTAAAAATTAAAATCCGTCTGTCCGTCCGTCTGTCCGAGCGATAACTGGAGAACGGCTGGACCTACGGTCACCAAATTTTGTACACTTGTTGCTTGGCTCAAGAGTGAGGCTAAGTTCGAACTTGGGTCAAATCGGTCACACCCCCTGTCCCCCATCAATTAAACCCCAAAAACAAACCATGAAATCAGTTCAAAGCTCTTACTCATTATAAACCTGCCCATTAAAACAGTGCAAAGCTCTTAATCAATTTAAAACTGCCGCTAAGGTAGTTTACAGTAAATTCTATGTCTATCATCTACACATGATAACACCCTGAAACTACATTTCAGAGTGCAAAACCCGGGCTTTTTGGGGAAATTGAGGTTTGGGGTTTAAACGATGCCCATGAGTAATAGAACATCTTTGATGTATACTGGACCACTCACACTGATACCAGGGTGCAAAACCAGGGCTTTTTGGGGAAATTGAGATTTGGGGTTTAAACGATGCCCATGAGTAATAGAACATCTTTGACGGATACGGGATAACTCCTACTGACACCAGGGTGCAAAACCCGGGCTTTTTGGGGAAATTGGGATTTGGGGTTTAAACGATTCCTATGTGTAATGGAACATCTTTGACGGATACGGGACCACTCCTACTGACACCAGGGTGCAAAACTCGGGCTTTTTGCGGAAATTGAGATTTAGTTTGTTTATCGTTATATTTTTAACACTTGGTTACACCGGTTACATTAGGAGAACATTTCTTTGGGAAACTCAATAAGACAGAACATTTTTTAGGAAACTAAGGAGATAAACTCATTTCTGAGGGAGGATAACGGGCCAAAACATATGTCTGAGATAACAAACAGGAGACCGTTGAGAAGAGCATTTGTTCATTTTGAAAACACGGACATTTTAAAACATACACAACTACAAACATATGATTTACCAAATGGCAATTATGATTTGCATGACACCTCTTGAGACAAGTGTTGTTAAAGCAGCTTTTTTGTCCTAAACTGACGGTTTACAGTTGACTGACAATGTGAAAATATAGTGGGTACTTTGTATTTTTTGTTGAAATCAAGTTGCCCATTTTTGTTTGGTCTCCAAGAGGAACTCAACCTTTATACAAGGAAGGTACATCTCAGGCTAGATTTGAGGACTAGGGGAGCCCTGTACACTCCCTCGTGGAATTAAGGAAAACTATTTGGGAAACTATCAGACCATTATATAAATGTCACAGGGTAGTTTCATTTCAGGATCTTTCCTATGCAGGTTACTGCACAGTTCAATGTGTGTGCCGTAGTGCGCCCCCTGCTCTCCCATTTCAATCACTGATTCCTTTTCAGAAGTCGGTATATTGTATGCACAGCTAGCCTTTGTATGTGTAAGTTGATTGGTAGAAGACCAATCATGCACTCCGTGCTAGCTGTTGGTAACTACTTAACCTTCCTAGAGTACCCATGTACTCTACCTTCCTAGACTGGCTCCCATGTGATAGAGCGCTTCCCATGTAAGAGTGCGATCTAGAGTGACCACGAGATATTTAACCTATTTATGTTGAGATGTCAAGTCCTTGTGTCCCTTTAAATTGCTACAAATATGATTCCTTCACCCCGAATTTCTAATGAACCGAATATGGAATATAAATGATGAGGAAATGAGAAATGTCGGCCACCACGAGGAAGTTGTTCAAATGCAATACGGAGATTACGGTTTATTTGTATTCAGGCTCCTCTTCTGAGCTCCGTAGATGAACTGCGGATCTCGCGTGGTCAGTTCCCAATCTATACCACTTAGAGGTGTGGGTTCTGTTGAACCCACCAAATAACATTATTCTGTATAATATACAAACCATTAATGCCATCCTCATGACAGCCATTTTGTCATTGACCGCTAGGTCGACCTCCTGGCACCAGCAATTCACCAAGTTGATTGCACTTTATGCATGTGACACAACAGTGCTGAGATAAGGACCCCTGGCAATTGAGCCAAGGTCAAAGACTTTAAATACAAAGGCAAGTTTTTAAATCCAGGCTGAATTAAAATTAAAAAAAACTAGATTCACCGACTGGATGTTTCGAATGCAGAAAGCAGAACCAAGATGCAGATGCTTATGCTTAGACCACTAAACTTGCTAGACTTCGATTCCAGGGGTAATTAGGAGTACTTGTTTCCCGCAAGTACTCATGGTTAAACGTTCTCCCACAGCTACAATTAGTTAAGAGTTCTCCCGCATCTACTATTGGTTAACTAGTCTCCGACAAGTACCTTAGGTTACATGGATTCCCGCATGTACTATTAGTTAACTGTTCTCCCGCATGTACTATTGGTTAACTGTTATCCCGCATGTACAATTAGTTAACTGTTCTCCCGCATGTACTATTAGTTAACTGTTCTCCCGCATGTACTATTAGTTAACTGTTCTCCCGCATGTACTATTGGTTAACTGTTATCCCGCATGTACTATTAGTTAACTGTTCTCCCGCATGTACTATATGTTAACTGTTCTCCAACAAGTACCTCAGGTTACATGCTCTCCCTCATGTACTATTAGTTAACTGTTCTCCCGCATGTACTATTAGTTAACTATTCTCCCGCATGTACTATTAGTTAACTGTTCTCCCGCATGTACTATTAGTTAACTGTTCTCACGCATGTACTATTAGTTAACTGTTCTCCGACAAGTACCTCAGGTTACATGCTCTCCCTCATGTACTATTAGTTAACTGTTCTCCCGCATGTACTATTAGTTAACTGTTCTCCCGCATGTACTATTGATTAACTGTTCTCCGACAATTACCTCAGGTTACATGTTTTCCCGCATGTACTATTAGTTAACTGTTCTCCCGCATGTACTATTAGTAAACTGCTCTCTCGCATGTACTATTAGTTAAATGTTCTCCCGCAAGTATCAACTTTTCATGCAAGAGAAACGATTTGCAGAGCGTTTTCCATCCTCCCAGAACGCTAGACAACGAACCACAAGAGGACCGTTCGCAACGTCTATCAGAACACATTAATATCCGGTTTAATCCTTAGTTACCGAACATTTTAAAACTGAAATTCAATGAGCCCAAAAATTCCCACTTCCTCAGACTGGGCTTCACGTCAATTTAGCCCAATTACGGTTGCTAACCGATCAACACCAATTTACTCAATTTTTAAGAAGCAAGCAAGAAACCTATTTTAATAAATATTTCTAAAATATGGCTTCCAACTTCCTTCCATATTATAATTCCGAATCTGAATTCGGTAGTTCAGATGATTCTGATTCCGAAAATAAAGTTCCAGGAAAAAGAGGAGTTGCTGTTAATTACACCATAGCTCCACAAAAGGTTTTTAGTACTTTAGAACTTTCGAAGGACTTCATTAAAAGTCAGAATCAGAAAGAGTTCCAACAACGCATTAGAATCCACAAATAGAGTCATCAAAGATGATAGCACTTATCGGGAAAGACTTCCCATTCATCAATTTATTCTAAAAGTTCTATCCATCGTTTCCGGTTGGTTTACCGATCGAGATTGTCATGTAGTAGGTATCCATCCCACCAATAATAATAATTATGATAAGATATATGAAGTGAGTTCACGAGAACCCACGCCTAATTGGCAATATATGTACCTGGACTGGAGAATCTCCAGCCAGTCATTCCAGATCTACGGAGCTCTTCGGAGCTCCAATAAATAATAACCTCCGTTACCATTACCTGTACTTCTTGCCTCGTGTCTCCAGCCATCTTCTCATTTCTCATCATCTCATTTATCATCTCATTTTCTCATCTCATAATTCAGGGATTCGGTTTAAGGGATCATCAGGTTTAAGGGACTTAAACTAAGGACCGTGCGTCTCCTAAGGATTGGTATTGTATTCCGTATCATATCATAAGTCAGATTGCGTTTAGGTTCATTATATCATTCTATATTCTATGTGACATAATATTCCATATTGCATATTGTGTATTGAGGTAATAAGACGTGGGGAAGGACCCTTAAGTCTTACAATGACGATCCACAGGAGTTCCCTTAAAAAAATTATGATCCAATTTGTGTTTTTGTCATAAAAATTTGAGATAAAATTTAAAAGTTGAGAAACATTCTGTTTTAAATTGTTGTTGAAATTGTCGTGTGGATTGTTAGTCCCACGTTCACAAGTAACATTTGATGTCTTAACTGTTCATAAATTCATGACTAAAATTCCTTATAAAGATAAATTAAAAGACGTGGATTTCTGATCCCGTATTTACGAAAGTTTCTAAGTCTAAATTTGGTTTAAACCTAAAAAAAACAAATGTTACGCCGATACTACGTGAATTGGTATTAATATGATTTTTGTTCTGATATTTTTAGTAACATTTATGGAAAATTAAATTGTTCCGGAATTCACATTTTCCGGTTATCCTGACTACAGTTCCGTTCATCAATTCATCATCAATTACATCTTTAAATGTTCCAGTGGTTAGTAAATGGTTATTCCCGAGTGCTAAAAATAATCATATTCGCTTGGATTTATAGTCCATTGAATTTGAAAGTGGTTAAATGGTTTGTTAGACCTATCAATCACTATAATCTACGGTTTTGGAATTATGAACTCCGGTTGGATTATTGATCCACCAAACTTATAGTTCAGGTTGCATGGTTTTATGGACCTTCAACCCATTACGAAGTTATTCTTTGTATTTTGTCGTAAAAATAGATTCAATTACGTTTCTGTTCAAATATTTGGAAATTTAGTTTTAAAGCAAATATAAAATTTAAAATTTGAATGTAGCCTTTTGAGAGTGCATTTAACATTTTTAGTTTTATGCCAAATTACTACAATTACCATTTTGCTTTTTGAATGTCATTTCACTAGTCTAGACAAAACCGATAATATCATTTAATCATGTACCCAGTACATCTAAACATTCATGTTAACGAACCAAACCGACAGATAATTCAAATTTAAAATCCAGACAGTTTACCTTCTGATTTAAATAATTCTTTCAGACCAGCACAGACTAATTATCAAGTTCAATACTTTATGTTCAGACAGTTTACTTTCAAATAATTTATTCAAGTTAATCTTAACTTGTTTAAATATTTCCGATTGTTGGAATTAACTTTAAAGCTAGATGATTTATGTTTGATTCTACTTATCTTATATATGTGAGGTCAAGTTAACAAGATTAACATTTAACTAATTTAATGGGCATGTTGCAAATAACTAATTTGTGAAGGAAAATAACATTCGAAATACTAATGGTTGGATTATGGCATACGAAACTTATAAATCAGGTAGGATATTAGTTCTTTCTTGATATTAGACGAATTATTCAGAAAGTCTAGACAGGTCAACTTTGTAGCCAGATTACGATTAAGGCAAATTAGAGGAAAGTCAGCAACATGGTGGTAATGCGAGAAGGAATGATAGTGTTGATGTGTAGTACTACATACAAATTTAAATAATTATGATTCAACAATTTAACGAGAAATTAATATTCAAGAGTATATCATGAAATAAATAAGCATTTAAATTCCAGAAATTCCTATTGTTATTTTCAAGTTCAGTTCTACAAAGGTAAAACTTTAAAATTGTTTGACTGTTCTCCGACAATTACCTCAGGTTACATGTTTTCCCGCATGTACTATTAGTTAACTGTTCTCCCGCATGTACTATTAGTAAACTGCTCTCTCGCATGTACTATTAGTTAAATGTTCTCCCGCAAGTATCAACTTTTCATGCAAGAGAAACGATTTGCAGAGCGTTTTCCATCCTCCCAGAACGCTAGACAACGGACCACAAGAGGACCGTTCGCAACGTCTATCAGAACACATTAATATCCGGTTTAATCCTTAGTTACCGAACATTTTAAAACTGAAATTCAATGAGCCCAAAAATTCCCACTTCCTCAGACTGGGCTTCACGTCAATTTAGCCCAATTACGGTTGCTAACCGATCAACACCAATTTACTCAATTTTTAAGAAGCAAGCAAGAAACCTATTTTAATAAATATTTCTAAAATATGGCTTCCAACTTCCTTCCATATTATAATTCCGAATCTGAATTCGGTAGTTCAGATGATTCTGATTCCGAAAATAAAGTTCCAGGAAAAAGAGGAGTTGCTGTTAATTACACCATAGCTCCACAAAAGGTTTTTAGTACTTTAGAACTTTCGAAGGACTTCATTAAAAGTCAGAATCAGAAAGAGTTCCAACAACGCATTAGAATCCACAAATAGAGTCATCAAAGATGATAGCACTTATCGGGAAAGACTTCCCATTCATCAATTTATTCTAAAAGTTCTATCCATCGTTTCCGGTTGGTTTACCGATCGAGATTGTCATGTAGTAGGTATCCATCCCACCAATAATAATAATTATGATAAGATATATGAAGTGAGTTCACGAGAACCCACGCCTAATTGGCAATATATGTACCTGGACTGGAGAATCTCCAGCCAGTCATTCCAGATCTACGGAGCTCTTCGGAGCTCCAATAAATAATAACCTCCGTTACCATTACCTGTACTTCTTGCCTCGTGTCTCCAGCCATCTTCTCATTTCTCATCATCTCATTTATCATCTCATTTTCTCATCTCATAATTCAGGGATTCGGTTTAAGGGATCATCAGGTTTAAGGGACTTAAACTAAGGACCGTGCGTCTCCTAAGGATTGGTATTGTATTCCGTATCATATCATAAGTCAGATTGCGTTTAGGTTCATTATATCATTCTATATTCTATGTGACATAATATTCCATATTGCATATTGTGTATTGAGGTAATAAGACGTGGGGAAGGACCCTTAAGTCTTACAATGACGATCCACAGGAGTTCCCTTAAAAAAATTATGATCCAATTTGTGTTTTTGTCATAAAAATTTGAGATAAAATTTAAAAGTTGAGAAACATTCTGTTTTAAATTGTTGTTGAAATTGTCGTGTGGATTGTTAGTCCCACGTTCACAAGTAACATTTGATGTCTTAACTGTTCATAAATTCATGACTAAAATTCCTTATAAAGATAAATTAAAAGACGTGGATTTCTGATCCCGTATTTACGAAAGTTTCTAAGTCTAAATTTGGTTTAAACCTAAAAACAACAAATGTTACGCCGATACTACGTGAATTGGTATTAATATGATTTTTGTTCTGATATTTTTAGTAACATTTATGGAAAATTAAATTGTTCCGGAATTCACATTTTCCGGTTATCCTGACTACAGTTCCGTTCATCAATTCATCATCAATTACATCTTTAAATGTTCCAGTGGTTAGTAAATGGTTATTCCCGAGTGCTAAAAATAATCATATTCGCTTGGATTTATAGTCCATTGAATTTGAAAGTGGTTAAATGGTTTGTTAGACCTATCAATCACTATAATCTACGGTTTTGGAATTATGAACTCCGGTTGGATTATTGATCCACCAAACTTATAGTTCAGGTTGCATGGTTTTATGGACCTTCAACCCATTACGAAGTTATTCTTTGTATTTTGTCGTAAAAATAGATTCAATTACGTTTCTGTTCAAATATTTGGAAATTTAGTTTTAAAGCAAATATAAAATTTAAAATTTGAATGTAGCCTTTTGAGAGTGCATTTAACATTTTTAGTTTTATGCCAAATTACTACAATTACCATTTTGCTTTTTGAATGTCATTTCACTAGTCTAGACAAAACCGATAATTTCATTTAATCATGTACCCAGTACATCTAAACATTCATGTTAACGAACCAAACCGACAGATAATTCAAATTTAAAATCCAGACAGTTTACCTTCTGATTTAAATAATTCTTTCAGACCAGCACAGACTAATTATCAAGTTCAATACTTTATGTTCAGACAGTTTACTTTCAAATAATTTATTCAAGTTAATCTTAACTTGTTTAAATATTTCCGATTGTTGGAATTAACTTTAAAGCTAGATGATTTATGTTTGATTCTACTTATCTTATATATGTGAGGTCAAGTTAACAAGATTAACATTTAACTAATTTAATGGGCATGTTGCAAATAACTAATTTGTGAAGGAAAATAACATTCGAAATACTAATGGTTGGATTATGGCATACGAAACTTATAAATCAGGTAGGATATTAGTTCTTTCTTGATATTAGACGAATTATTCAGAAAGTCTAGACAGGTCAACTTTGTAGCCAGATTACGATTAAGGCAAATTAGAGGAAAGTCAGCAACATGGTGGTAATGCGAGAAGGAATGATAGTGTTGATGTGTAGTACTACATACAAATTTAAATAATTATGATTCAACAATTTAACGAGAAATTAATATTCAAGAGTATATCATGAAATAAATAAGCATTTAAATTCCAGAAATTCCTATTGTTATTTTCAAGTTCAGTTCTACAAAGGTAAAACTTTAAAAGGGATATAATTTATATTCAAGATTACAGTCACAGTTAAAAAAATTCGAATACAGATAAAAGTTATTGAGTAAAGAGGACTTTACTTCGCATTGTTTTAGGAAGGTTTGTTTTGATTCATTGACATCAGTTTATTTTAGGACGATTCTAATTAATGTATAGTTTGACAGTCAGTATCTGATGATGGTTTAAAATATGTTGTTTATTGTTAAGTACATTTGTATTTTTAATTCCACTTGAGCCTGATCATCTCAAAAGGGAGAGAAATATTTTAGTTATGATGTCATTAAAATCAGAAATTAGAACAATCTCAGCATAGACGAGCCTGAAATTCATAAGTTTATGGAGGTGGAAAATCCGCTTGCTGCAGCAGCAGATTCGTCCACGCAATTTGTTTTCATTGCAGTTGTAATTACCATTTGGCTTGTTTTGTAATTAAGAGTTTTTATTATTGGATAATTGAATACCTTGGTTGAAAAAGTTTAGCTCCTACAGCTCAGAAAAATGAATTCTTAAATTCAAAATTTGCATGCCGAAATAAATCGTTCCGAGACGTCGGGTAGAATGGATTTAGTTTCAAGAAATTACACAAAAATTGTCGTAAAAAATTAAGTGTCTTACCACTATTGTTGAAAAATAAAATTATCAGCTGGAAGCTGTTACTGTCAGTTATGAAAACGAAACAAAGAACTAGAAAATGAAGTTATACAATTTAAAACATACTCGAATCTATTATTTGTGAGAACTATGAATCGTAATTCCAAAACTAATGACTACACTCAGTTAGTGTCGTACATCAACTCAAACGTTGTTTAAATTATCTTCTATAATTTACACTACGTGCAATATCAATTTGCTAAAATTTTGAAAGATTAACTTTATAAGAGTATCTTATTGAAAAAAATGAAACAGATTTAAACATTTTATAAAAACTGGATCTTTATCCTTATACAAAATAAGAATTTATATATTTAAACTCAATGGTTGTTGAGAAAATTGAAATTTCAAAATTCACAACTTAAATCATTTTGGAAACATTAGAATCAAACTAACTAATTTACTAACCAATATTTTTTTTCTGAACTTTGCTTTTCAAAATTCCTGTCAAATCTATTAAAAATAAATTAGTGGCAACCCACATTCTGTTATTATTTCATATTGAATTTGAATTTAAATTATGTTAGAGTTATAAAAGAATATATCTATAAATCACGAGGAAAAATTTGAATCTTTGTTTTGACAATGTTACTTTATTAAGTGACTGCTTTGATCCAAATTTCACCTCAACTACATTTTCAAATTATTTCTAACATTACCGTACATCACATTTATTTACTCCAATATTCTTAAAATCCCAGAATATTGAAAGTTGTCCTTTCTAAGTTCTATTATGTTTTTGTTGGGATTTAAACGCGTG
Source organism: Desoria tigrina (assembly GCA_906901685.1). Lineage (NCBI taxonomy): Eukaryota > Metazoa > Arthropoda > Collembola > Entomobryomorpha > Isotomidae > Desoria > Desoria tigrina. Next base: position 199,058 of record CAJQTU010000081.1, read on the forward strand.
TAAACCATAGATTTAAAAAATTCTTGTACGGAATATTAGTATTTAGTAGTTACTTAATTTCCAATTAAGGCAAAAATTGAATATTTCTTTAATTGATTACAAATTAACCCTGCGAGGACAAAGATATAATGAATTAGAAATATCATAGATTTACATAGATTCTATTACAATATATATATATATATTATATTTATCAAAAATATTTGAAAAGATACTAAACAAATTATTGACATTTAATCACAATTTAATATTTATGCGGTTATAAAATTATATGGAACATGGGAAGCTCATCACCTTGACATCCTTTTAAGTGGAATCAATGGATTGACATCAATTAATCTATCAATTAAAATTCTGAAGCACAAAACCTATCAATTTAAACAATTCTTACGAATATTACTAACTTCGAAATGGTGGTGGAGGGTGTTACTTTCTGGTTCATCTGACATTGTTTATTGACAAGTACTAAAGTTGTCAAAAAGTTCATGAGATAGTGATTAAACACAATATGAATCACACTCCTTTGTCACAACAAATTGGAATTGCTGTTGGCTATCCGTATTTCGTGAATGAACCGTCAACTTGTGTAATACTTTTGATTTGTTTCACGGACATCCCTGTGGACCACCACTTACTATTATTCGTTACCAGTCGTGCCTTTTATTCTACAACACTTTAAATTTCGAAAACTCCGGATGTACACCCAGCTTCCTCGACCTAACCCCGCAATTTTCCCCTGTGTACCCAGCTTAGTGGAAGGATGATGTCATGTAGTAGGTATCCATCCCACCAATAATAATAATTATGATAAGATATATGAAGTGGGTTCACGAGAACCCACGCCTAATTGGCAATATATGTACCTGGACTGGAGAATCTCCAGCCAGTCATTCCAGATCTACGGAGCTCTTCGGAGCTCCAATAAATAATAACCTCCGTTACCATTACCTGTACTTCTTGCCTCGTGTCTCCAGCCATCTTCTCATTTCTCATCATCTCATTTATCATCTCATTTTCTCATCTCATAATTCAGGGATTCGGTTTAAGGGATCATCAGGTTTAAGGGACTTAAACTAAGGACCGTGCGTCTCCTAAGGATTGGTATTGTATTCCGTATCATATCATAAGTCAGATTGCGTTTAGGTTCATTATATCATTCTATAATATTCCATATTGCATATTGTGTATTGAGGTAATAAGACGTGGGGAAGGACCCTTAAGTCTTACAAGATCCTGGACAACCAAATTGTAAAGAGTTTGCTCTGATGCCTATTTTGTCAACAGAAATTTTGACACATGCATATGATTACTCGAAACTCGAAACTTAACCCAGAGATCCGAATAAGGAAACAACGAGATGGTTCCACGAGGTTTTACATCCCCTCGTCGTCGTCCAACCAATTGCCACTTCGTGAAACCGAATTGCAAAAATACGATCGACAAATAAAAACAAATAGTTAACATTCGACACCTATTTAGGTCGTCAAACGCGTTTGTGGAAAGTTGTTTCGCCTGAACTTGGAACGGATTGGAAAATGTCTTCTTGCACTTGTGTAGTTTTTAAGAAAAATACATATGTAAACACATAATTACTGTAGCCGTTCGTTTGGGTAACTATGCGTTTCCTGATATTGCAAAAACTATTCCGATTGGTAAAAAACGAAAAAGGGGTAGACCAGCAATGTCTAAAAAGGCACTTATTGTGCAATAATTTTTAATTTCGACCATTCGTTTCTTGAATTCTTACCAAATATTTATTAATTAAAGCTGTTGACTTGTGTAATTTGCTCGTTAATTAATTATCATAAGGTATCCTTTTAGCTATACAGATGCATCATAAAAGGTGGTAACAATTTCTTTTTAGTTGCAGCCTTGATCTTTTTTTCATTTGATCTAATTAGGTGGTAATTGAATCTTTTTAGCGTACGCATTAATAGGTACCCATAATAAATTATATCGAGAAATACATGTTCGTACAGTATAAAATATAATATACATGAGATGAGCGAAATATTATCAAAAACAATCCAAACCCCATAAGCCAAAGGAAATCAAATATGAATTAGAAGTGGAGAGGAATGGCTACCGCAAAGTCAAACTTTAAAACTGATCCCTCGACTGAGCTTCAACTCAAGTCTTCATTATTTACCTAAAAAATCATTCCAGAAATAATAACTGACTCTGATTTTGGATGATCGTTTGGAGTTTTATTTTTATTTTTTGGGTATCCAATCTCTCCCAAGTCCCAACTCCCAACCTTACATCACCCTTAGAAAGCACCATATATTATAGCTTTTCCTCAATTATATTCTACTTTAAAATCTTGCATCGTAAAGCCTTCAACGATCTTTCAGGATTTTAATAATATTTATAAACCTCGAATCCGTTGCTAACAAAAAATCAGAACATCTTCGTAAAAGTCGTGTTTTCATTTTTTTTACCCTATACTATCCTTCCCCCTTTCCATTTTAGTCACTTTCATAATTCGAAATGTGGAGTAGTTGAGATTTGCAGGCTTAAATAGACTAACCTAAAGTTCATCATCCATCTTAATCTCAATTCTGAATAGCATTTAGATAAAGAATGTGGAGTAATGGGATGAAAGGCAAAGGAGTAAAAAAGAGTTTGACAAAACCTCTATTCTCTGAACCGTGAACTGTATGAACTACATACTACAGAAAATAGCCACAAAATGTTCTAGCAACCGGTTTCCTATCTCTAAATAAGACACAGAAGTACACATCATCCTGTTACGGAGGGTATCCAAAATCCATGTGCGAAGTCCCATCGCTTTTCCCCATGGGACAATCTGTCCAATCTACTCTCATTTTTTTGTAATAAAAAATTGCCCTGAACCTCATTAAAATCAAATGGAATCAAATCTAAAATTGTCCCTAATTGCCTAAGTTTTTGATTGTTTAAATTGGTTGGAACAGATGTAAAGATGTAGCTGCTACCAACTTTCGGTCTCCAAGTATTTTTAAGCTGTTCCAAATTCCAAATCAAATATTTGCCCTTTTAACAACAGCAGCTATTTGTCATCCTAAATCCTTGCTTTTGTTGTATATGTTTTTATTTCTCGATCAATCGAAAGCTAATTCTGTTTCGTAGTCATGTATCGCAGTTCTGATGTCCGCCTGATCTTGAATCGTGACAGGACTAGGTCGATAAATCCCTTCTTCTAACTGTTGGTTTTTATGTCTATTCGATAGAGCATCCTGTCAAAATTCATTTTAATCTTTAACCTGCCTTTAACCTGCCTTTAGCCTTTGCATCGCTCATAATAATATATGCCCTACAGTGCCTACTTGCTACTGCAGTATATTTTTTTTAAACTCTCCATCATGCACTAACTACTAGAGCCCTTGATTATCATTGTCAGGTTTAGGAGACGGAAATGGACGTCGCTCCTATTTGTTAGCCAAGTCACTACTGTCTAAAAACAGCTCTCAAACATATATTTAAATGTGCAATTTGCCAAACAATTAGCACGTATCTAGGCTATGAATCTGATAATCAGTTCTATTACACGAAAAAGTAAATACTCGACGAATACCAAAGATTCGGAAATGATACTTTCCTATCCGGTCAATAGACTATTTGTTAGTGGAACTGTATTATTTAACCTCGCCTGGATGTAAACCATTGTTAAATCAATGTCTGGTCAAGAAACAGTCCAGAAACGGGAATGCATGAGTCAATGACCCAAGGAAAGATGATGAAGAGAGAAGCAGAGAGAAAGAAAAGCAATGAACTCCACACTACTATGAGAGTGGAGGAATGAATGACACCTCATCCGCAATCCGCATCCCTTCTACAACGCTTTACACCCTTTGACCTTGGATTTCATAGATTTATTTTGTAGCCCCCTCCCCCCTAATAATGCATGACAAACCCCACCAAAAATGTCTTAAAATGCTCGTCTAATTCTAACTCTAGTTCAGTTCAAATGAAAAGATGATTTTTATACCAAAATCTACCATTTTCTGTGGTTTATTTGAATTTGTAGAAATAAATCTTAAAAATTGACACCGTCAACTTTCATCAACAATTTGATTTATTTGGCAACCAGGTTTCGATGATTTTCATCTTCTTCAGGCCAATTTAATAAACTAAATAATTACAAGTAAATACTAGATTATTATTATAATGACTAAAATATGATATACAAATACAAAAGTTAAAAATGAAATTGCAAGCTGCAGATCAGCTAAATTACCTCGGTTGAATAATGTTGGATATATAATATTATATGGAAATATACGTTTCGTAGATACGCTTTCAACCCTACAAAATTGATAAAACACTTAGTAAAATATCACAGTACCTTTAACAGTGAATAATTATAAATATGTAATTAAGACTTACAGTTTTATAAATTTTTAAGAATACACTATTTTGAAAATGAGTCGGAGAATACAAATATATTAGTTTAAAACTCGACTGACTCTGTTCACTGTGAACAGTAGAATAATATTCCAGATATTCTTGGTATCGTCTCGTATCTTCGTGGTTTACATATGGATATTATAATTATAATAGCCTCCGGCTATGAAGACACAATATAATATAATGAATTGAATGGACAGAGAGTAATAGAGATTTATGATATATTTTTAACTCCGGGGGCAGAACTGCTCAAGTATTGTGTTTTAGAGGAATTGCTTATTCATATCTCAAATAAATACACATACATAAATATAAATAACTACCTGAGGACTTAATATTTAACTGTAATAATTTTGATTTAAGTTAATTCGTGCCTAACATTCCAAAGATAATGATTCATGGTTTAAGTGATCTTAATAGAGAATTTTGGAATTTTGAACACTACTCGAATATAAAAGTCTAAGGCTAAACTTTTAACCCCTTCATCAGAGCAAGTTAATATAGCGGATTAAAAGGTTTGGAAAGGAAAATTTCTAAAAACATTTTTGGGCTTAAATAAGCTTTTTTCAAAATCAGAATATATTTTGGGTTTCAAACGACTATTTTGTTTCCGCATATTATTGATTAATCTGTCGTAATCTGTAAATTCCTTTGCGTCTCCTTCTAGTTTAAAGTGAATTGCCCAACCAAGCTTTCTAAAGCCTTCTCTGATATCAAATTGTAGTTTTATAAGATTAGGAGGCTGTGGAAATGAAAATTTTGGACCAATAGCTAACGTAGCTAAGATAGGTTTCGGAAGATTCGGTGACAAAATGGTCCGGATAAAATGGTCGGGACATAATGGTCGCGGATTAAATGGTCGTGGAGGAAATGGTCCCAGGGATAAAATGGTCGGAGACAGAATGGTCGGGACATAATGGTATCAGTGAATGGTCGCGGATATAATGGTCTGGACATAATGGTAGTAAGAAATGGTCGCGGATAAAATGGTCTAACTTTTTAAAGCACATTTCACTGTACTGATGGCCGCTGAATACAACCATTAATCTATTTTTCTACATAAGTTTTGTCATTTCCAATTGCTTATCTATTGACGGTTTTTATTTCACAGCATGCAGTACTATACTTTACGGTACTGCACTAATATTATTATTTTTTAGAATATAATTGAACCAATAACACTTGTGACTTGAAGGCTTTCATAATGGGTTCTCAACTTTTTTGAGTTGTTCTCATCCTACTATTTTTAAACTGGTGGAAGGGCTTTTGAAACAGCAAAATCTGACCGAATTTGGGATTGATGTCGCAGGAAAACCCGAGCCCGTAAGTAAAGTGGACAGAAATAACTGCAAAATTGAAGAGTTTAAAGTCTCTGAATACAGTACTACTACCCGACTACAATACCTCTCGAAGATTTCTCATTGCATTACGTTGTGAAAATGTAAACTGATTTACATGCATTTCATTACATTTTATTTTTCATGAAAAATTGACTTAATAATCTATTATATATTGAGCGGCCGTGTGGTATGTTAATCTGCTGTTAATTAAAGCTGATAAAAAAACCAGACCATAATGTCCGCGACCATTTTTAGCTACCATTATATCCCGACCATTATATCTGCGACCATTTCACGCGACCATTCCATCCCGACCATTACTTCCTAGACCATTTCATCCTCGACCATTTTGTCTGTCGACCATTTTGTCCGGACCATTTTATCCCTGACCATTTTGTCCCGACCATTCTATCCGGATACCGTTTCGGAATTGTATGATCAGGAACAAGATTGTGTACTGTGTTTTGGGTGTTGTTTTGTGTTTTGTAATTATTTAGTTTATTAAATTGGCCTGAAGAAGATGAAAATCATCGAAACCTGGTTGCCAAATAAATCAACTTGTTGATGAAAGTTGACGGTGTCAATTTTTAAGATTTATTTCTACAAATTCAAAATCTCAACGTATTAAAAATTAGCAAATAAAAATTCAAAAGAAAAAAACCAAAATTAGAGGAATAAAAGGATTTATTGTAATTTAGAGATTTTAGGATGATAAAACACTACTTATCCATGCTCAAGTGCCCATACAAGTGAAATATTAAATACAGAAAGTGTGGAAGGAAGCAAATATTTGCCACCTCGCCTGAATCTTCGATTCCTTAAATAAATACCCAAAATCTTGAATACCGTTTTCCGTTTTTGTGCAACTTGATTGATTTTAAACATGAAATTGGTACCGAATTAAAAAATAATTACCGATAATTTTGGATTTTCCTGATCACCTAGCTGTCGACTCCTTGCTAGTTTAGCCCAATAACCTGGCTTTGGGCTTTGGCCCTTAGCTACTGAATACAAACAACAAACGGCTGAAACCCACATTCAACAATTTTCCCATAAGTTGGTAAACACTGAATAATAGAGAAAAGTATGAAGTAATAGCAAAAACTAGGAAAAAGTGCATGTGCAGTCATAATCATAAGTCTCATACGTGTGCAAGTTTGACATTATCAAATCAAAATTAAACCGAGCAAGCATTACTATTCAATACTACCATCAATCAATCTTCACTTCGAGCCTTTCTTTGTACTTGCGATCTTCACTTTCACTTGCCTTTCACCCTCCCTGACAACTTACGACTTCTCTGCTACCTGCTACTTTGTCCAGATAGTACTTGATTGAGCAACTTGAGCTGATCAACCCGAACGATGATGAAAATTCAAACGGCAAATCGACAAAATTGAATGCGAAATGTGTTCAGAAACCTTAAACTTCTATATGTGATATGATATATGCAAACGATTTTCAAATGTGAAATGTCAATGACCATCAGTTTAGTTCAATAAAGAGTTCAAAGTTGAAATGAATGTGGAATTACAAATTATTCAGCACACAATCAAACGCCAAGCCAAACGAAAAGTGAAAAGAAAGAGAGATGTCAACGGCCAGTCAGTTCAAGTTCATGAGAAAGAGCAAAGAGACGGAAGGAAATACATGTAATGAACCAATGGAAATGCAAAATGACTAAATCGACGTACTTACTCAAGTGGAGAACTGTAGCGGCTCGTGAATTTGAGCGGAGAGTCGATAAGAATCGAATCGATTATATAAGGGATATTTATCAACTTCGGCTGATTGGGAAACGAAGAAATTCTGGTGAGTATGAATCCTTCAACAACTGAACCTGTCGGAGTTGAGGAGCTGAGTGAGGAGAGGAACGAGTTGACTGCTGCAATATCGGGTCGGGAGAGAAGATGGAAGAGAGAAGAAATAGAAGCATGAACCGAAGAGAGAAAGCCGCGTGGCAGGATTTGATTGGCTCAAGCTTTCTTACCCCTTTCGATCTCATCTCTGGCATATGAGTGATGGAGCCCAAATCAATCTATATTCACGGGAACTCATATAACTCATATAAGATCTCGCTCATATATGATCTCTTGTCCAGCCCCTCTCCCACTCTTAAACCCTTTCTTGGCATAGGAATCCCATCAAGTCGATTTCCAGCTCATTTATTCAACCTGCAATAATTTTGAGGCGGGTGACTATGAGGTAAGAGATGAGAAATGAAATTACACCTCCTGAGAGCTCAATCTTGCCTCATACAAACATTGAAACTTGCAATTTATTTTGTCTTTCTAAATTTGAAATACATAAGACAATTGTAAAATCAATGGTGATAGGATACAGATTCCCGGCGAAAATCTGAAGGGCAACGGAGTTCAACCTCCTTGGCACCGAGATGATTGCCACTACAAGCGGACGGTAAGGAAATTAATTCCCTCTTAATGTCAGCTGGCAGGTCTCAATTAAGTACATACGAATAAAAAATTAAAAATTAAAATCCGTCTGTCCGTCCGTCTGTCCGAGCGATAACTGGAGAACGGCTGGACCTACGGTCACCAAATTGTGTACACTTGTTCCTTGGCTCAAGAGTGAGGCTAAGTTCGAACTTGGGTCAAATCGGTCACACCCCCTGTCCCCCATCAATTAAACCCCAAAAACAAACCATGAAATCAGTTCAAAGCTCTTACTCATTATAAACCTGCCCATTAAAACAGTGCAAAGCTCTTAATCAATTTAAAACTGCCGCTAAGGTAGTTTACAGTAAATTCTATGTCTATCATCTACACATGATAACACCCTGAAACTACATTTCAGAGTGCAAAACCCAGGCTTTTTGGGGAAATTGGGATTTGGGGTTTAAACGATTCCTATGAGTAATAAAACATCTTTGACGGATACGGGACCACTCCTACTGACACCAGGGTGCAAAACTCGGGCTTTTTGGGGAAATTGAGATTTAGTTTGTTTATCGTTATATTTTCAACACTTGGTTACACCCGTTACATCGGTTTATTAAGTATCGTATATACTTTATATCTTCATTTTTTATGTCCGTCCGTCCGTCAATCTGTCGGTACAATAACTCGTGAACGGTTCAACTATTTCAAATTATTCATATACCTTTTCGAATATTTGTACTAGGGGTTCCGACATCCCACATCGCCAGTGCTGTTAATTATACCAAGACATGGCGTGATTAGTATACACTACTAAATTGACATTTGTTCAATTTTTTTAATCCCGACATATTATATACCACTTTCTTGCAAGTTTTACCGCGATTCGAATCTGGAATAAAAACTTGTGCGACAAAGTAGGGTTCGTGTCTATCAAAAAATATTTTAATTTGTGTTTGTATTGTATCCCCACAGACTGGAACAATTTATATATAAAATGCGAGCTTTAAATAGTTTTGTATTTGTTAAACTTGA